>CM061122.1:2682491-2803632 GCA_030770115.1 Daphnia galeata
TTTAAAAACGAATTTCTCGCACAGCCTTAGGATCAATCCCTGTCAAAGGTTCACCAAGAAGAAAAATACAATCAGGATCTCCAAACCAAGGAAAAAGTGTAATCTCCACAAGACGACGCCCCCCCCCCCCATGAAAGGTCCATAGCAGAAAAATAACGAATTCGATGCAAATCAAACTCATCCAAAAGCTTTTGTGAAAGCATGCGGCGCACATCCTCATCTTTTTCCAGCAATTCCAGAACTGCTAAATTATTTTGCTCTACCGTCAGACCACGAAAGATGGAGGCTTATCGAGGCAAGTAACGAATTCCAAAAGCGTGTCCGCATGTAAAGAAGAAGAGCCGTAATATCAGAGAAATTCAAAAAACCTGACCCGAATCTGGGGAAATAAACCCTCTTGTAACAGATTATTCCCTTGGGTGGCTTTTACATTTTTCCTTAAAATCACCTCTTCTCCTATTCCATCATAAGAAGCCTGATCGCCTTTTAACGTTTCTCGAGGCGTTTAGAGTAACACACCTCCCTCACTGTCGACTCGTTCAATCTCTTTAGTTGAATAGGCGTCTGAAGCTATACTTTCCCATCAAAAGATGCTGTTTTCCTAAAAAATACAACGGTTTTTAGGGCTTTTAAAAGGTATTGCTTAACCGTTTCAATGAAAATCCCCTCTTGAACCGTCTGAATATGAGGTTATTCTGAGAGGGTAAAAATCTCCTGAAATAAAGCATAGGCGGTCTTTTGTCAATAGCCACAGCATTCTCACCCAGTATGATGTAAAAGTTTCCCTCCACCTCAAACCAAATCGGGGTTCGCTTTGTGTCACCCAAAAAACCAGAAACAAAAGCCGCCGCAAGAACGGATGAAAAGAAAACCCTTAAGGTTTCTGCGCGCACGATGAGATTGTCTTGAGTGGAAACCGCATCTCCTTCCGCCGTGCAGAAGTTTTCGTTTTGATTACAAATGATCTGGTTTTGAGCTTGAATCTCAATGTGAACGGCATCTGCCCCTAAAGCGTACTGTAACCTCAACTTCAAACAGAGAACCCCTAAGAGAAAGAAAAACGACTCATTTCATGGAAATAACGAGAGACGACGTTCCCGTCAAAAAAATTCCATGATCACGAATAGAAAATTCCGACGCCACAAGAGAGCCTAGAGCCCCATTTCCTTCAACCCCTTGAGCCCTAGATAAATTATTTGTTTTCAGATCAATTTTCGCGGAAGGGGCCTTTTCCACATGACCATCCTTGGTGGTAAGCGTAACATCTTTTTCCAAAATTTAATTTTCCCCTGATTGATCATAGAGTCCCTTTTCAGAAACCACATGAATACTCATATTTTGTTCAAAAATGGTACCTTTTAGATTTTTTAAGAGCACATGATGGCCATCAATATTTTCAGCATGTTGAGCGCCCACCTGATAGGGAAAATCACTTTCAGACTTCAGATTAAAAACAAACAAGTTTACTGTTTATTGTTGACGTTTTTCTTTTACACAAAAAGTATTTCTGCATTTGCTGTATTATCGACTATTGAGTGAGTTCTGTGTTGGTGAAAATCATTATTTAAAATTACAGTTAACATGATAGTGCTGCCTTGATTATTGCAGGTGCTACACAAAATTGATGGATTGCTTCAAATTTCAACAATGGCCTCTTCAAATTTTTAATTGGTTTCGCCCTGGCTACGAAATTTCAAAATTGAGATATGAATGGAAGCTTCCTGTGCCCTTTTTATCAACGTCAGAAGAAGATGTGGAACAACCTTTGAGTCAACGAATGTTTTCAGATAACTTTGTGTCTGGAATAAGGGGTTTATTCCAGGGAGCACGTGGAAGCTTGGTTTCTACAATCAAAAGACTAAAATAGCTATTCGGGTTTTGCATTTGAATTCGACAACATTAAATAGCACAAACATTTCAGAGCAAGTTTTGATTAAGATCTCCATCATCAATGAAAAAGGCATTTCGGTATTGCGGAAAATGAAATCATCGCAATCAAACTGGAGACGTGTGGAATTTCTCATCGTGAAGAAAGACATTTTGGATTCCAAATGCATTTCATCAGATCAAAACTTGACTATCTGTTGCAAGATTTTTGTCCGTGTCAAAAAGCCCCTGATAAATTATTTGTTTTCAGATCAATTTTTGCTGAAGGGGCCTTTTCCACATAACCATCCTTGGTGGTAAGCGTAACATCTTTTTCCAAAATTTAATTTTCCCCTGATTGATCATAAAGCCCCTTTTCAGAAACCACATGAATACTCCTATTTTGTTCAAAAATGGTACTTTTTAGATTTTTTAAGACCACATGATGGCCATTAATATTTTCAGCATGTTGAGCGCCCACCTGATAGGGAGAACCACCATGAGAAGAAACAAAAGTGGCGTCATAGAGCTTGTTGTTTAGGGAAAAATTTTCATATTTTTGCGGTATCTGGGGAGAAGGACGAGAGCCCTTCCAAAAAACGGAAAAGCCACCAAAATCCTTAAAAATGCCACAAGCGATAAAAGAAGGATAAAACGTCCTATCCACACAAAGTGTAGGTGAGAGTCATGGATCTTTCAAAAGGTTTTGTTTGAATTCCAAAATTAGCTTTTCCATTAGTATCTGTGTTATATTAATATGCTTGGAAGTTTTTAACTTAATTACTGGAAACTCAAGTAAATATTTTTACTAAAATTTGTAACACGAATTCGCTATAATACTTATTATTACCTCTTGCTGCAATGCAGGCGTTATAAAAAAGGAATCTGACGTTTTTCACATTTTGGAACATATGGGTTATTTTTTTTTCCTAATATGATAAGTTTACTGAAAGAACTAGCCTACCGCAATCTTAGAACCCTTTCACAAATCGAAGATTCAGATTCACTCTAGAAAGCTGTTTAAGTCATTTGGGGAAGATCCACAATATGATAAGGAACTACGTGAAGAAAAACCAAAAGCCTTAATTGGATCAAAGTATTGGAAAACTCCAGGGCTCTTTAAGGTTCAACCAGAAAAAAAAGCCACAATAGCTTCAATAAAGACATTATGCTTAGATCTTTTGGTTAAGACCCTACTTGTCGTTCTAGTGCCAATTGCCAATTCAAACTCAAAATGTAATTCAGCAACTAGGAAATTTATTATGTCATTTTCCATTTATTCCATCTTCCAGTTTAAACAAAGAAGTAGTTCCTGCTGACCCTGCATCTGTTGATATTGAGGATAATACAACTACTAAGAAAGTTAACGTGGATGTGAAGAATTTTGGAATTGAGACCTATGTCAATAACCTGTGCTTAAGAAATGCGAACCTTAACTTTGGCTCTGATGACTTCCAAGTTAAAAATAGGTGAGTCTCTTGTTATATTTTTATTATTTAATTGGTATTTATTATTATTCTATCAAGTGATTTGCAGAAAGTTATTAAAGCTGAAAGCGTCACATTTAATAAACTTATGATTTGTCTGAGTTTCGCGACTCGATTAAATCTTTAAATTCTCGCTAAAGGACAAAAAAGAAGGAGTGGGTTAGAAATCATCCAAACCATTCTGAAACGCATCGTTCAAATGCCCTTTCGAGATAATTCATGGCTGACGACACTAATGGAAAAATACTTCGAAAGGTACAAAAAGCTTCTCCCAAAGTGCGTCGATCGCACTATGGGCTTATCGGACTTTAAAATCTGGACATGGAACCTTACCCCCCCCCCCCCCACCCCCGAAAAAGGAATTACCACTTGACCATCATGTTCCTGTCAAAAAAGGTAAAAACATAAATGTAACGGTGTATTCCCGATACATTTATCATTTGCAATCATTCTTCATTTATTCAACTATCATGATAGACACCAGAGAACGAAAAGTTCAAGACCAAATGCCGGATGGCAAAAACTCTTTTTTGTTTATATCAACCGCCCTCTAGCGGACGTTAATAGACATCCCTAAACACACGAATGAATTTGGAAATTTTCATGAACTACCTATATGATATTTTATTTTTTGATTAAACATATTGCAAACGTCATAAAAACTGTTTTTATTAGTCATAAGTTTAATGATTTGTAAAATAAATTGAATTTGAAATAAAAAAAATACAGTATCGTCAGAGGCATAAAGGGGTGGTTGGTGAGGTCCATAAGCATAGCCTACTTTATATTAGGAAGCCCAACGGTTTGGACTTTTTTTTAAAGCCAATTTGGGTTCCCTTCCTGTTATTTGGCTCCGCCCTCAAGTGGACCCACGGGAGCCAATTAATCATCTAGTGGCGACATTTTAAATCTTAGTTTGTTTACGTTTCTATTGATGTGATTTTATTCTATTTTTCTGTTGCTCAGTTCTTGCTGAAATGACTTTAATTTTGCCGCCATAAAAGATAGAGCCCCACACATTTTAGATTTTACCCCGAGGTGTCATTATTTCAATCATCAGATGGCTCCCGTGGGTCCACTTTCAGGCCACTTGGAGGAAGGAAAATCGGAGGAAAGGTGAGCAAAGTAGGCTTCACTTTTCCCAAACGTGAGAGATATCCTTCGTTTGGTTAACCTGGTGGGTCCCTGGTGGTTGAAGTTGGAATCAAGGGCTCGCTTTCGATCGTCATGTTTTACTCACGTGACAATAACATTTCGAACCATGCTTCAAACAGCAACACAGCAGACGCAGCAGACGACTGTAGTCATGGAAACATGATTTTACGCCACTTTCACCGAAAAGTAGTTTCTTAGAACTGGCAATGCTTGTCCTTAGGTCCAGTTCCCAAAATCTGGCAACTTTTTAGATAGGGACACTGGTGGAGTCACTTCCTTCTGTAGGGGCTTATGGAGCGATGTTCCTCCTTCTTCTCATCCTCCGTGCCTCTGCCTGTGTTTTCATCATTAATAACAGGAAGTCCATCCTGGCTTCATCATATTTGCCTTTAAAAAAATTAATTATTATACTAAAACCAGATATCAAGTATGATCATTAAACAAGAGTAAAAAAATAAATACCAAAAATTCTAACAATTTTGAATATCTCGTGCCTGTCCCATTTTTCCACATCGGGTAGAGTACCAATTTTTACACTCTAAACGTTTTTTTGTGCTGCTAAGGTACTACTCTCTGGTATCTTAAATGGATTTACCTACTATTTCGCTAATGCTGAATACACCCACCTACTTTGAAAAAAGTAGGAGGTATACTTTCGACCAGTACAGCACCTACTTAATGAAAGTATATGGGGCTACATTATTTGACAAATGAACTTTATAAACTAGTTTATTTCGAGACTTTTAATGCAAAAATATTCAAAATAAATTAATGATATGCTATCTTAAAAAGCGAACGAAATGCTTTACTTTCGTTAGCCATGTTTTTCTATAAAAAAACTATATATGTAGTGGTGAAATTTATTCAATTTTGGGTTAAGATGTTTTCTCTCTCATGACATGCCTGACCAAAGATATCGTGCATTTTATTGATATTTTTGATGTAGCAATAAATATGTCAGGCCTTATGATAAAGATGATGATGATGATGATGAATGACTCATCATTTAATTTTAAATTTTTTATATAATGCGGTTAATTATGGGAATTTAACAAATAAAACATTGGAAGAAAACAAGGGTTCCGATTAAAGGAATCGGGACAAGGTAATAGATAAAAATCTTTTCACGATATAAGACCCTAGATAACAATCTTACAAGTAGATAACGAGTCGTTATCTAGTTGGTTGCCGAATAGTGAAAGTCTTGTCACTTTTATTTGCATATCTTCGTTTCTGTCAACGAAATGAGTTGCTAGAATGAATGATATCAATTAGTCCTCAGACCAAAATATAGTTTTACCAAAACAACTACATTACATTATATCATCTATTTGACGAATGAACTTTATAAACTAGTTTATTTCGAGATTTTTAATAAAAAATATTCTTAATAGAGAAAGTGGAGAACGCGTACCCCCCTAGTTTTATGAACGCGTCTTGCGGGTGGTCGCCATCTTTACCGCAAGTTTTCTGATGGCTCTGTGTAATTGTAATGGGTTTGAAAAGTGATCTTAGTTTTTCGTTTGTAATAAATCATCCATAGATACTAAAATTTTTTGAATAATTTTGTTGTAAAGGTAAGTGAACTGGCTTTCTTTTGATGTGATTTTCATTATCTTTTTTTGTAAGGAAAAGCAAAATTAAAATGAAAAGTGTAATGTTGACTAAATTTCTCGACCTAGCCATGGAAAGAACTGCCCGAGGGAAGAATGGACGGAAAAGAAAGGGGTGGTCCCCCTCTTTTTCTTCCAACTTCTTCTTCGTCTCTTCTTCCCTCGGGCGAATTGTGCTAGGCTTGGTCGAGAAATTTAGACAACTTACACTTACGATTTTAATTTTACTTTATCCTACAACAAGAAGATATTGAATTTCACATCAAAAGAAAGCAAGTTCACTTACCTTTACAACAAAATTATTCAAAAAATTTTAGTATCTATGGATGATTTATTACAAACGAAAAACTAAGATCACTTTTCAAGCCCATTACAATTACACAGAGCCATCAGAAAACTTGCGGTAAAGATGGCGACCACCCGCAAGGCGCGTTTATAAAACTAGGGGGGTACGCGTTCTCCACTTTCTCTATAAGTTAATAATATATCTATCTTAAAAAGCGAACGAAATGCTTAACTTTAGTTAGCCATGTTTTTCAATAAGGAAACTATATATCTAGTGGCGAAACTACAAAACAAACAAAATAAAAGAAAATATTAAAATTAAATTAATATGAGAATGGCCCTTGTGCAAAACTCTGGAATTAAACCAGGGTAAATGGGTAACAAACCAAAAAACTACTGAAAATAGAATAGTTATAAATTCCAATGTGAAATCTGTCCTATCACGCAAAAAAGTTGATGCAACACCGGTGCAAAACACTGGCATCAAACGGTATCAATCTGGCATTTTAAATTTCAATTCAATGTTCTTGGAAGCATATTTAATAATTTCTTAAAGTATTTTGAACGTAGATTCATATTGTTGATAGTAATAAACTTCTTGAAAAAAATTCATCAAGCTATTTGTTCGACCACCCATCATAGTTTATCATCATTTCCCTTACATTTTGCATGTCTTCTAGTTGATTTGTCCTGGAATATAAATTATGTGGATAAATAAATTTATTGGTATCTTAATAGCGATAAACAAAAACCCCCGAAGGACATTACCGAAGGAATCTTGTTACAGTGTCTTGCATTTAGTGATTATGTGTAAAACACAGTGTTTCCTATCTTTTGAAAAAAATAAGATAAGATACAGATAAGATAAGATACTTTTGGTATTTTTTGTGTATCTTATATCTTTCTCATAAATTTCATGTAATATCTTATCTTATTGGTATCTTTGATAAATTTTGCTCAAAGATACAGATAAGATACAGATACTTGCATTTTATCTCATCTATTGAATTTATCAGATAAGATAAGATAAGATACTAAAGAAAAGTGACGGATTTCTGTTTTTTGGCGCCACTTGTGGCTTTGCGTCACAAATATGTTGTTTAGTATAACCTCAACCGCTCTTTCACATTCACAGCAGTCGAAAATTTGCCAAACTCTCGAACACTTTGTCCAAATTCACACTTTTACACGTGTTAAATGACTGAAGTCATCGTTAATCTTAGCTTACACTCATTATTTTTCAAAAATAGAGAAATAATGAAAATAAAGAAATCTATGTTGCCTAAGATTGCTGCCACTACTAAAGTAAAGGCACTTGAGTTGCTGAAGACATGTAGTACTTCATTCAATATTATTCTTGACATTTGGTCATAAAAACAAATGATGGGATACATCGGATTCAAGTGTCAAGCAGTTACACAGGACTAATACTAGCATGTTCATGTCTTTTTAGCCATGAAGCACATGCTTATCATGCTTATCAAATGCAATACGAAAGTGAACACTGCTACAATTTACCTATAGTAAACTTTTGTTTTGTTTATTATATGATTCTTGTTTCATTTGATCAGTATGGTCACTATGTTGTATTGTCAAAACTGGCAAAAAAATGCAGAAATTCAGCAAAGAACACTGATTCAATGATTACTAAACTTTGCTACAATTTTTTTGTTTTTTTTGAAACTTTTATCTTTTCAAAGTATCTTGTATCTCCTCGGTATCTTATCTTTATCTTATCTTCTCAAGTCATTTTTCCGATTATCTTATCTTATCTTTTCAATTTCTAGGAGTCAAGTATCTTATCTTATCTTTTTGGACTAAAAAAAAGATAGGAAACACTGGTAAAACAGTCCCACATGAAATATCTGAAGTTTTCCATCACGTTGGCGATGTTCTCGAATAAGAATTAAAAGTCTGGTCAAAATAGCATTTTTACCTAAAACTAATTGCTCGGTTTAGTTTTTTTCATGAGCTGTATTGATATTAACCTTAAATTTTCTCATAGCCGTGTTTGTTTCATTCACCGCATTGAGCGACGTGGCGCTTCACTTTCCTCATAAGAGAATACAAAATGCAGCGCCGTCGCTCAATGCGGGTGTGAAGGAAACTAATACGGGATTGAGAAAATTTCAGGAAATATGGGCTGTATTTAAATTCTAATAACTTAAAAACTAATACCCCCTCCCGAAAATCTTTTACTGTGTTTGTAGAAGAGAATATGCTCTTTAAAATAAGACAAAAACGGAAGAGGAGGGGATTACAGGTAACTAACGGCAGCGATTTTCGCTAAAGCGGTTTCCCCGTAAGCTCTGTGTTAAACACGGAAGCGGTTTTTGGGTAGTAAAAAGGGAGACGCTACTCATTTTTCGTGTGGGCATGGTGTATTAGTATGGTGGGGGAACTTTTGGTTGGAATCGGCTATCTCGGCTGAGGCAAGTGGTCACCTATCATCAACGCTGCCTGGTGGACAATTGGGTGAACTATGAGCTATAAACGGTTTGAAAATTTTCTAAGTCCGATTGCACTTTGCTTATGTACTTATAAAGCTATAAAATGGTAAAAAATGAGTCAATAACAGTAATTATGTATTATTTTTCCAGCTTTAATTATTTTAAAATTAATAGAAAAAAATATGAAAAAAATTAGCGACGATTATAGGAATCGAACCTTATCCCTCTAGATTCGTAGCTCATTCCTCTAACCACTACGACAACCGATTGATATATACGCTTTAAAAACACGCTTTTAAAAAGTTAAATGTATATACTATTTTACAGACGAATTTCTAACTAAATTATGAAAGAATTTAGTATATTGGTTCATAGAGGGCACTGACGATAGGTGACCAGCCCCAAAATGCCACGCCACTTGTCCGGAAACTTGCCTCATTCGAGATAGCCGATTCCAACCATAAGTTCCCCCACCATACTATACACCATGTGTGGTGGGGTTTCATTAATTTACAAGTTAGGAGGAAATGAAATTGGGCATGCATGTAAACCAATTAGTAATAAACAAAGTTCATTTTTTAAAATTTTAATTTTTTTGTATTTAGTCAGACTAAACTACATACAAAATAACACATATTTTATAATTGAAATAATTATACTAAATTTAAATTTTGCGGGAGGTTTTAGGAGAACATAATTAAGGTTAATATCAATACAGCTCATGAAAAAAACTAAACCGAGCAATTAGTTTTAGGTTAGATAGGCATTTTTTTGCTATTCTGACCAGACTATAAGGTAATCTGTACTCAAATATGGATAAATGAGTCAATTTAACACATTTTTAAAAAAGATACTGACTTCAGTTCTAAAATCAGTATTTAATAGTGAACTTCAAGGGCTTATGTATTAATGTATATGCGTACTTGAGGCACCAACGCCACTGCTCCAATCAGGCGCAGTCAGAGATAGATGTCAGAGAATTCGGGTGTTTCACATCCACAGCTATTTTCGAGATTACATGACTACGTTTTCAAATCATGAGGCAATGAATTGTATTCAATTGGTGTGTTGATATCTATGTTTAATTTAGATGTCCTATATTTGAAATAAAATTTTAGCAGGTTTTAAAGTCAATCAGTTTACCAACTATATGCATTTGGCCAAAACTCTATAAAATAGTTATTAGCTTTAATTACGTCACACATCACACAACACCATATGAAGCTACAGATCCCCATGAATTTTTGACAATAGCTTCGAACACCGTTCATTGGACTTCTGCTAGATTCATACCTGTGTTGTAGAATATTAAAATATTTCTGGATTCATATGACAGTAGGTACATGTTATAAGTTGCGAGAGTGACGGTGATTACTACGGTATTTTGCATCAAATGACAATGTTTAAAACAATTTCAACTGAAATATCTCAAGTTTTTAATTACGTCAACATAGCTCTCGAATCAAAAATTAGACAGCTAACAAATATAATGAAAAAAAAATATATTAAGCAATCGAATAAGTAAGCTGAAAGAAATTTCTATCCTCCATTCAAATTATTTGTATCCCTCCCGCTCATTGGAGTCATCTAGCGTCAGAAAAGAAACGGCAGCGCCCAGGAAATGCAATTAAACAGCGGTTTTTTGCACATTACATTCAAATTTCATGACGTTTTTCAAATGGTAACGAAACCAAAAATGCGCAAGAATGCACCGGTTTATGTAACTGTAGAGTAGAGCGGAGGCAACACTCAAGTCTAAGACGCCTTTTAAATTAAAAAAAAAATAAAAAATAAAAATGCGCCGGTTTTCAAAGCTCTGGATGGGATTTATGTGTTGAGAATGGTGTGAAGCATCCACGCAGTTAATTTTTGAATACCATTCGTTGGTTCATCGAAGCAGACGCTTATCAATGGTCTGTATTATATTATATACAATTTCTCAATTCAGTGACATGGTTGAAGGGCATACGGGGACGTGGCCGAATCTGGGCGGTCATGCGTGGAGATGGACGACGGACTCTTACCGTTTCGTTTTGAAGAAAGCCAATTACGGAGACGGTGGAACGTATATCGTCCAAAGCCAGCAACTGCCACGGCAGCCAGAAAGCCTACTGCACCGTTCGCGTAAAGTTATCGAGTCGATCATCCTTCTCTTATCTTCCTCTTTCTTCTCTTCTCTTCCTCTCATTCCCCTGCATTTTGTGAACAGGTCAAGGAAACGGCCAATTCTTCCGAATGGGATTTCAAGGACTCGGCAACGGATTGCAACATTCAGATGCATCGTCCGACTGCCGAGTCAGGAGATTCAACAAAGGTAAAAATATATTACTATAGAAACGTTTTGTCACGCGGGACGGAAAGGTTCGTCGGCCGCATTGTGTCGCCCAAATTTGCCGATGATGATGGAAAAGATTTAACGAAAATAACACTGATGCGCAATTGTTAAATTTGCGTTTGGCTCGCGCTAGCAGCTAGCTAGCTATACAGCTCCATCTTCCTTCTTTTCTCCCCTATATATTATAACAAACCGCTGCAGGGTGGGCCAGAAAAATAAAAAATATAAAAAAGATGGAGATCAAGATAGAAAATATATTTATAAGAGCCGACGCGGTCACGTCAATATACATAATGCGCAGCCGAAGAGAGCCAGCAGAGACGCGGAGAAGCCTCTTTTTTTTTTCTTTTTTTATAATGGCTTTTCGGAAGCTAAGAGTAATTATAGACAGGGCCGCGCTCTTTTTGGGGGAGATATTTACACTTCCAACTTTCTTTTTGGGGGGGATATAGATCTAGCTCTCTTTATAGATATTACTCTATATATTCTATATAGAGTGACCCGTTTCGGGAGAACAATAACAATAATGGCCAGCGTATTACTAGAGAGAGCGGGCAGTCCGAAACCGTTTGATTTTTCTCCGATTTTGTTTTTGTTTTCTTCTTATTTTAAAAGGACGACGATTATTGGAGCAAATAATCGATTCTCTTTCGATTGAATTTCTAGATCGATATCAAAGTAATTCAATTGAGGGAATAACAGTGGGTGTATTATATAAGGAGTACCACGTGTGCGTAATATTGTGTAATAACTCTAGAGCATTGTAACACATCAATCGACAAAAGAAATATATAAAAGGGATAACACAGCAACTGTAAATCCAGTTGTAGTGGTGGAATATTTCCGGTGCTATATGCGCTGCGACACATAAAAAAAAATATAACAAGACATTCCATAGTTGAAAAGGAAAAGCAACTGCACAAAAAAAGTTCCTTTAGACGACAATAAGGTAAAGTCCAAAACTGGTCGCCGGCGCAAAAGAAATATTTTTGCGCAGACAATAAAAAAGAAGGACGACAAAAAAAATCAAATAAAAATTGTGTGAGGGCCTTTTTTCTATTTCTCAGACAATAATAGAGTCTCTTCTTGTAGAGTGGAAAAGAGAAAGAAGGAGAAAAAAGAATAGGCCTAGATGGAAGAAGTGTTGTGCTCGACGTCGTGTTACGACGAGCTCACGAGCTATATGCAACAAGAAAATGTTCGAATTTATATATATAGAGAGAAATTGTTGTTGAAAGACCGGCCAGGTGGTGAGGTAATATGTTATACAGGAACAAGACCATATACATTATACAACTCTATTAACTATTTGTCTATTTCCTAACAGAATATTAAAAAAAGGTGAAGAAAAAAATAGAAAACTCCGGTTTTTCTTGTTTCATTATATTTTAAAAACATTGAAATTAAAATTTTGAAACGATTTCTTTTAAAAAAAGATGCGCATCAATTCCATTTATTTAAATAAGTGGAGGAAGCGGGTGCAGTTTGAAAGTGGGGACGAGTTTCACTCCCCAAGGAAAGGGGAGGAGCGACGTTTGTGCGGATATAGCATGCCACATATATAATAGGGTTAAATTGTTTTGGCGAAAAATAATAAAAAAATTCTCGCAAGAGTCCAAGAGAAGTGGAGGGAAAAAAAGGGGGAGAGAGAAAGGCCGAGGGAGAAAGGGTCCGTCGATGAGGTCGTCAGTTGCACACTCGGACGGCAGCCATTGAGGATCGCCAACTTGGACCTCATAAGCTGCTGCACAGGCTCTTTTAAATGAATATCTAAAAAGTTGATTTGTGATGCCTTCTCAGGGTGTTTTTTCAAAGTTTGTTGCCAAGTTTTTTTACTTAAAATTTGGCGGGTTTAAGAAAAAAAAAACAATTTGAAAATTATTTTCTTTAAAAAATAAAAATCCCAAATGGATAAATAGCCGATAGCGGAACGAATTGGCGACATCATTTGCTGCGACTTCTGTTTGACGACCTTCTCTCGTTCTAAAATTGTGCATATGACCCTTTCCGCATACATTGTGAATGACTTTTTTTATCATCTTGAAAGCCAAAAGTCTTTTACTCTATACAAGTCTACAATTTTTGTTTAAGTAAATGAACGGTTAAAGTTAACGATCCATTTTGATGTGTAGGTCCATCTAGAGCCCAGGCTAAGATATTATAAGTTGTATGTGTGGGTGTTACTGGGGTGTACCCAGTGTTCCCATGCATGTATGCGGAATAGTTCAGATGCTGGGATACCTATTAATAAACTGCTCGCACCTCAGCTTGACAATCAATGGGTTGTCTATATGCCCTACCACTGAGACCGTCTTTCTTGGCCTCACAGTTGACTGTCGCCTTAAGTGGCTAGTTCACGTTTAATCGAAAAATTGCGGCGGCCAAACGTGTTTATTTTTCTCTAAGAGCGGCATTGAAATCAACGTGGGGCTATGACAAATATAGACTGAAATTTTTATACTATTCTGTTGTTGAACCGTTCCTGCTGTATGGCTGTTCCGTTTGGGCTCCTATGCTCTCTTCTAAGAAAAACATAAAGCTACTCCGCTCGTTTCAGCGTTCTGTTACCCTTCCGCTTGCCAGTGCCTTCAAATCTGTCTCGACAGAGAGTTGTCTTGCTCTCTCCAATATCCTTCCGATCGATTTGCGAGTGCTTGAAACCACTTACATGCGTTATTACTCTAACTCCACCGGCTGCTTCTCTTTCGCGTCCTCGAAGTGGTTAACTAGCCGTTTGCCTGGCCTTACAGCATCCACCAAATATGATTTGCCCATGCTGCAACTCTCACCCATTACTGCCTCCCTGGGAGCCCTTTTTACAACCTTCACTCCTTGTTGAGGGTTGCGAGTTGCTAGCCCCTAAATGACAAATCTGTTTGCATCTTTGTTGCTGCTACAGCAGTGTCACGCGGATCGTATGGTGGTTGTTACGTGGCGACTAGCCATGCTGAAATCACAGATTTAGTAAATAGACCCGTTTCCTTCTACCTGCACTTTTCTTGCTTTACAGCTTACGGTTTTGAGTGCCATCACGATGGGCTTCCCGTGTATTAGAAGAGGGTCTCAGTGTCGATATAATTGCAATTCGACCCTTCTGCCTTTACGTTCACTCACAATCTCTCTAAACTTTCTGAGATATCAAACGTCTTTGTCTAGACATGCTTGTCCCCTACCGAGACAAGATACGATTATTTAATTGTCCACTCTTAAAGTCTGTAGGCCTTCAGCTTGCCATCGCTGGCTGTCAACTTCCTGGTGACAGTCTTGATAACCTTCCCAGATTTCTTCCTTCTAAATCTTCAGCTCGACTCACGATTAAAAAGATAGCCGAGGATTGTGGGATTCGGAATGGCGGAGTTGCTCAAATGGAAAAATGACTAGGGAATTTTTCCCAACGATTGAGTCCGTCAGACATATTCCCCCTCACCAGCTCTGCCGTCAGATTGCCCAAGTCCTTACCGGCCATTCTCTACTTAAAGAACATCAGTTCCGTTTTAAATTTGCCAACTCTCCGGTCTGCACCTGTGGCAGTCCTACGGAGTCTGTGGAGCATTTTATTTTTCACTGTCCGCTCTTTTCCAAGCAAACGTCTTCCTTTTGCTGCGACTTGCAATCTCTATTGATGGCTCTTGGCCTAGGTCATTGCATTCCATTCCATCGAACCCCATTGTATGGGAAGCCTTCCGGCAGTTTGTACGCTCAACTAATCGCCTGATGTGGAAAGAGGTGTAGGGTGTTACCCCTTAATTGCTTGAATATTGACTCTGGGTCTCTATTCTCCTCCCTTCTTGTACCTTACCGCTCTCGATGTTCCACTCGTGGCCCTAAGATTTTCTTAGGTTGCCCAGGAGGTCATCTCGCGGATCTTATCTTGTGTAAATTGCGGCTCTGCTCCCCTGCTGGTCAGGAGAGTGTGAGCCCTTGCGATTTAATTGTACATATTGATCTTAGGCCCAATCTCTAACTTCAAGCTAGCCAGAGATTTTCCCGCTGTAACTGTGTTCACCGCTCTCTGCTTGGTGGAGGCTGTACCGGTGGCCGTCGGCTGACGGTCTTGAAGGTGCAACCAAACCGGGTAGACTCCTAAAGCCAAGCAGAGCTCTCGGATGATCGCCCGCCCAGCGTGGGTGTAAATAGGCCCCAGTTCCCTTTTCGTGTTGTCTTATTCGTGTTGTTTTATTCGTGTATTATTTTTCTTTTTTTCGCCAAGCTCAATGTTAATGTACATATGTGTTGTATCTATATTGCCATGAAACTGTACAATACATTCGAGCGACACTCCTGCAGGAGGTAACGCTCAGTTAAAAAAAAAAAAAAAAAAAAAAAAAAAAAAAAAAATGCTGGGATACCTCTTTTGCCTGAGCTGCTATATATTGTATGTATATTCATTATTCCCACTCAACTCTTCGGCCGTTGATGGCTTTATGGTCGGCCAGCACCCACCTTAAACATGTGAGAAAAAAGAAGTATTCGCAAAATTTCGCATTTTTAGTTTCCAACAGTTAACCCAATTCCCACAGTGAAATAGATGAATGTGTAAAGTATATTTTTATATAGTAGGATCGCAGGAAATTATAGCGCTACAAGATATACGCGTCCACAGTTTTCGAAATGAGAATTTTTAAAAAAGAGTCCGCAGTTAAAACGTCAGTTTTTTTCCCAAGGAATTCTTTTTTCGATCCAAATGAGTTCAAGTTCAACAATTCAATCAAACTGATAGATATTTATCATCTCGGCCTACGGGACTATAGACGTTTCGTTGTTTAGACGAGTGATGATAATGTTGATTTGATCGCTGGATGAACGTGACGAGACCAATTCCACAATGCTGGGACGATGGATATATAGAGAATAAAAGCGCAGTCCTATATTATCATTAAGGGTAGAGCTATGGCCTACATATTATGTTGCCGCGTATAATATATAGGCCTGTAATGTGTTTTATCTTCACTGGCCATCTGCTAACCCCTCGGAAAAAATATTTTTAATATATAACCAAAAAATTGTCCACCGAACGGGCAAATAAGAGACCGAGTAAGAGAGGATGGTCACACACACAAGGAAGTGATGCGCTTCTAAATGAATAAATTATTATAATTAATTAATTATACCCATGATATACCGCACAGCAGCGATGATGGCAATCTCTTTTCCCATCTCTATTTTTTGTTTCCTTGTCGAAAAAATGGAATGGATCATTACTCGAGGAGCTAAACCGTTTATCTTTTACATCTCCCCTCTTCTATATATCTACGTAATAGAAAAAAAAGAAATCCACGCAAATTCTAGATCGAATGAAATCGTTTATTTCCGCATCCTCATTTTGCGTGGCGCGCAAAAAAAACTGAAATTCAAATCACAATTTGAACACAAAGTTTGTTTGACGACATCTGGAACTAAAAGTCGATGACCTGACAAGGTCGTCTCGTTTTTGTTAAACATACAGCCCTAAAAAAAGAAAGAAAAACAAGAAGAAATATTTTGGCGAGTTTAAACGAGGGTTGATAGCCTCTGCTCCATGTGTTGACACAAACAGAAAATTTCATATTTCTCTCTCGCTATCTCTATATGTAGCCGTATAAGGGTGGGTCCGCGCCTTCTTATTTATTGTCTTGATCCCTTTTTTCCGCTTCCGCATTGATCAGCGAGCGCGCGGCTATACCGCTGGATGGCTCGAGCCTCGCGCTAACCCGGCGCGTGCGTGTCCTCTGACTCATTCAAATTCTTCGATATTCTCCCCTCTTACTCGATGGCGTTATATACACGTACTACAAAGTCCACCATCACTACACTCAATAAGGGGGAAGAGAAAAAAGGTCCCCCCCCCCCCCCTCCATCTCCCGAAAAATGTGTTTATTTATAGGGGAGAAGAAGAAGAGGTTCCCCAAAAATGGGAAAAAAAAGAAGAAAACTTTTTCATTTTATTTGATGCGCTTGGGCCGACCTGACTCTCTGTTCTTGTTTGCATCCCCCCCCCCCTCATACGCTTATTATAAATATCTCTATAATACGGGCGTTAGAACGCGTCCACACGCGCTCATTGGGTCGGCTTTTGTATAGAATAGAATACATGACAAAATAAGAAAGGTAAAAAAAGGGTTGAAAGAATAAAGAGCTAGGGTTTGTTTATATTTGGTATAAGGCACGAGCTGGCAGTGTTCTGCCGAATAAAGTTCTTTCGGATAAAAAACGTTTTCTGAATAAGAATACGAATAAAAATCTTATTCTTTATTTCGAATAAATTTTTATCCAATTTATTCTTATTCTTTATTCTCGAGTAATTTTTAGCTTTATTTTATTTATATTCTTTATTCGATTATCCAAAATTTAAATGAAAAAGTCGAGTACAAAATAAAGTTCATTCAAGTCTAAAATTATGGTTGAGTGATTTACTTACCAATTTAACCGATTCAAGATACAAATAGACAATAGCTCTTGAATATGGCCGGATTTGTCTTGACGAACAAAAGTTGCTCCGGCGGGAACTGGAGAGGTTATGTCGCCCGCCAAAATGAAGCAAGTCTTTTATAGGCGTAAGATGTTACTAACCGTCACTTGGTAGGCCGGTTAAAAAAAAAATTCACGTTGATAAGGTTTAGACAAGTCCAGACTCTGCGCAGTACACTTACTTAAAAGCCTCGTGCGGGAAAGAGACGTGATTCGTCCCGCACAATTTATGTTCTATGCACTTTGATCGGTAAAATTTTGAAAATAAATCAAATTTAACTTGATTAATTTATTTTACAAGACGAGCCCTTAATACACATTATATAATTTTAAAAGGAAAAGGAAAAAAAAACTTGGATTAATTTTGTTTTAAAACAAGCGTAGGACTACTATCAGTAGACATTGAGCAATATCTAAAATGGAGGACAATTTTTTTCAGAAAAATACGCGTAAAAAGGCGCAATAAATAAATTAATTAAATAAGGAAAACTGATTTAACACTGGACGATGGTGGGGGGTTCATCTTTCTTCTTTTTGCAGTCACCTTCATAAACACATTTGCGGATTTCCAGGCCAATGGCTCGAGCTAGCGGAGGTGGGACGGCATTACCTACCTGGAAAAGGGGAAAAAAAAAATAATGAAGTCAATTTTTGTTCTACCTTTTTAAGGGTGAAACCCTAGTTCCGGTATTTACCTGTCGATATTTGTCAGTAATGTTGCCGAATAAGCGGTACGAATCAGGAAAACCTTGCGAGCGAGCACACTCGCGTACACTGACTACGCGGTGCTGTTCCGGATGCAACACACGGCCCTATTCAAACAGAAAAGTTAAGAAACTGTGGGGGGACGACTTGTTTTACTTCAGATATGGTCGGATACCTGTTTACCCATGGGCTCAGGGTTAGTAATCGTTGTTGAGAAAAATCCATCCCATCCAAGACGTCCGTAAAGTCCGGCCCAGTTGATGTGACGGTTACCCGTGTGAGGAAGACACCACGGAATGAGCGTGCTGTGTTGTTTGTCTAACGGATCACATTGTCGTCCTTCAGCACAAGAACAAATTCCTCTCATCGCACCGCTTAAAGATCGTCCGTTTTTGTCTTCGTGAGTGTAACGAAGTTTCACCGACATAACGCCATCCTTTAGACGGACTTCTGTATTGGGTAAATCACGCCAATCCGAGCCGGGTTTCGATGGAATGAAAGCGATACGTGCTTCGACTAATGGCGCCATGTCTTTACAAATGTGATCTCGAAGGACGTTTGATGGTTCCGAATCTGATCCGCGCATCCATCGCTGGAAGTGGGACTGTGGATCGCCTCCGTACGATATTTCTTCCTGTTTAGCACCATTGGGGATTTCAGGTAGATCAGAACATGGCGTCACGAACGGTGACGGTGCGATATGGAGCGGATAAGAGCCAGCGGCAATTGGAGTAAAACTTATCGCGGCCGACAGCTACTGATAGTTGGCACCATCTACGGCTGAAAACGTGAGTCGGCTCGGGATACAATGGAAGCTTTTCACCGGGTGCAGCTGCAAAAATAAAAGCTCGTCGTCTCGTCTGCGAAACTCCGTAATTTCCGGCTTGTAGGACTCCAAAAGTGCACTGATAGCCCATTCGAACTAAGCAGCGCATTGTTAGTTTCAACACCATGTTCCGCTTGAATGAAACAAAATTACGGACGTTCTCCAGAATGAAGAAACGGGGACGATAGTAGTCGCAATAACTCAAATAAGAAACAATCAAAGAGTTACGGAATGATGAATATTGGCGAGAATTGAAGCGATTCATGCCGCTGAAGCCTTGGCAAGGCGGACCTCCACATAGCAGTTCTACGCCATCTTTTGGCGGTAGTGCTTGTCCGTTTTGTTCCAATTGACCTTCAATGGCCATTTTAAGGATTGCATTACAATCGTCAGTGAAGACGGCAGCATCAGGATTGTTAAGTCGGAAAGCTTGAGCTGCCGTAGGCTCACACTCGATAGCCCAGTAGGTCTTGGCCACTCCCGACTGGTGTAGGCCTTCCGACAAGCCGCCGCAACCGGCGAAAATGTCCAAAGTCTTGAGCGGTTCAATTTTAGGATATGTTGGATAACTGGGCTGAGTAGGTTTGGCACTTTTGAGTGACTTTCCACCTTTTCCTTTGGAACTGGAACCAATTCGCTCGGCTTCCACTGGTGGCGGTTCAAATTCCCGCTCAGACGGGTTGTAGGCCTTATTAAAATACATGCGATTAGGTCCATTGCGGACAAATTCTTCGATGGGTTTCATCAATGGCAGTGCTGCAGACAAGGACACACTTGTCTACCACTTTGTTCAACTCCAGTTTGTGTATCTCATCCGACCAGTAGACCAATTTCCAGTCGGAACGAAAACCTGCATCACGCCCTAAATGAGTGTCGCCTGGACGGTAGATGCGTTTCACTTTCAAACAGACTTCACCAGCATTCAAATTTTTGTCTATAACAAAGAAAAAAATTATATCAAATGAAATAACTATTTTACAAATTTACTTACGCATAATTCCATTGTAGACAATATCAACGACATAGCCAATACAGAATGGATCAGGCGTGTCATTATTCGATCCCTTGATGTTATCCGTTTTCCTGTACTTTTCTGGGTAATATTCTTCATCGTAGTCTACTCCGAATTCATCATCTTCCTCTGGATCAATCTTCTCCTTTTTAACAATACTTCCGTCTGGTGCACGCAATGCGTAAGCGCCCGGCTCGAGGAAAACCGCTTCACCGACTTTGATATCCAATTCGTGCCAAGTTACGCTATCGAAACCTCCTGAATCCATCTTGTTCCCCAATTTAGCAAAATCACGTTGGCGGATGACATCAAGACGATCACAGCAAGGACATCCTTTGATGTTGTCGACAACGTCCGGGCATTCGGGTGGATCTTCAAAACGACCAGTTCTTCCATGGTAGAGATAGCGATACCAAAATGTGGTGTCGGAATGATCTTCTTCAGTTTGAAATAAAGATGGGTCATCTGATCCACCTTCTGCTTTCCATTTGATTGGATCCACTTGCTTGTATTTGACGCTTACCACTTTCACGACGGCTGACAGAAGCAGATCTTCGCAATCTTCGATCAAGACAAGCTCCCTGGGATCGTCGCAGGTTTCTCCCAGAACAGTGTCAGTCCCGCGGCAGAACCAACGAGCGTGTAGAAATTGTTCCTTGCTCTTGCCATCTTCCCATAAAGCTATGACTTCGGCGATATACATGGGAATGCTAGGATCATCCGGCTCGATGGTAACGTGGCCGCCAGCAAAGACACGCATATCTCCATTGACAATCGCAGCCGAATAGAAAGTTAGGCCGTCGATGACTTTCATTACTGGTCCATCCCATTCAATTTCGTAGGCGTGGCGCTTAACCGGTTTCTTATGGTCGACATCAAGACTTACCACCTCAATTTCCGTGTCGAGGACAGCATCCAATTCGTCATCGTCGTCTGCCACTTGAACAGCTCTATTCGGACACTTGCGCAGGACACAACTTTGTTTGCTGCGACCGGAACCGCCAAATTTCACCATGTATCGACATAAATTACATTTACCGCAATCTGTTTTGCTGGCAAGCTTCGCAAATACCACAGCGTGTACGACGAGGAGCAGATGTTGGGCCAAATTTGTCCTCTCCTTGTTCCATTTGATCACGGAAAAAGCTCTCAAAGACGTAACCAACCAAAGGCGTAGTAGTAGCTTTTGTCCAATTGGGTCCTTTTTTTGGCTTTGGATTGGCGTCTCTTCTCTAATTTGCGAGTGGCTCTTCTCTTACCAAGTGTGATGCCCGATAATTGAATCAGTGTACGCACACACGGGCTAAGAATGAGTGGTGGTTCGTCTTCTGCTCCAGCTGCATCAAAGTGGTAGACACGATCGCAAACAAATTCGGCATAGCGCAAAAGGGAATCCTCGGAAACGCGGACACCGTTAGGCATCAAAGAATTTTGCAGTCTAGTGAGTAGATCTTCGTATTCGGCGTTGTCGTCTTCGATCAGGAGCTCAATGACGGTCTTGCTCAGAAAAAATCTTTTCCTCCAATTCGTTCATGATGGGTTCGTACAATTCAGATGCAGACATGAGGAAATAATCAGCATAAGAAGTGGCGAAGCCTGGGAAACAGAAGAATTATAAAAAATTTTGACTAAAACAAATCATGTCAGTTGTCTTAAACTTACACATGATGGCTTTTTCTCCTCCGTCAAACCCACTAATGAACCACTCGTTGATGGGCCCAATCTCTTTCGTTGCAATTCCTCCTTCAATACCAGGATTGTCGTTCCACACAGGTTTAACGTAACCGTAAGCATAAAGTAAATGGTTAGCTTCAATTGCACCCCCATCTAAATGACACAAATGACCAGGCTCATCATATATGCCAAACTGAGTGAGTTTCAAGATGGGCCTCTGATCCAATTCTGACATGCACTCTTCTTCACCAGTGAACAAGCTCAACGATGGATCAGTCAAAGCAATAATTTCTTCAATGGAATCTGCTGGTGGACCAGAAAAATATTTCAAATCAGGAGAATCAAACCTTGAAAATGAGGCCAAGCATTAATTAGAAGATTAAAGTTAGAACAATAACCAAGATTGAGTTACCTTTGACAACACACATGGCAGCGATTAGGATCTTTATGATTGATTCTCTTTTTCCTGGATGGCCTATAACCCCCAATATCTGGCAATTCTACCTTTGCATGCCTACTACCAGTTCTACGTTTCTTTTTGTTGTTGCCAGGAAGGAAATCATCATCACCCTCACCCGAAGCAGCAGCAGCTTCATCAAAGTTGTATCTTACTTTAACTCCTCTTGTCTTTGGCAATTCAGGTACTGGATTGGGTATTATTGGTTTGGCTTCTTCTTCTGGTGTAGTGTGCTTGCTTGATTCACTGGCACTTGATTGAAGTTCATCTGGGACTGGGGGCTCTTTTTTCACTTTGATTTCATTTCCTGATGCCCCATCACCATCTATGCATTCTATTCTCATGATGGTTGCTAAATAAATGAGTAAAGTTATTTTTTTTAGAAAAGGCTAAAACAGTGTTTAGTAGTGCATGCTGACCTGCTGTTCGGGTGTTGGGAAGAATTTTCTACAAACTTACGTGATGAATATTGTTCACTATCAGATGGACAAAATCCCGAAGCGACTTCTTTTTAAAAAACTAAAATTATAATGAACTCATAAAATGGAAATCTTTTATTTCACAGAACAGTGTCACAGCATCTCATGTGGCCTCACTCTCAGCTGATTGTTTTTCCCGCTTTTTTACTTTACACAGAGCCAACTGTGATGCCACTTTCTCATAATTACGAAATATAAATAAATTGATTTGAGAATTTCAGCAGGGGTGTAGAAGAGATGGTTGCGCCACTTGTATCCTTTTTCTCCATAAGCCTCTGAAGATAAGTATACCATGAGGGCAGCGCCATCTGTTGCGTGTAAAAGAGAATAATTTCAAACTTTTAGGCGGTAAACTCTAACTACTGTTACTTATAAGTTTTAATAATCCAGGAATAAATTGAAGTTTTTTAAATAAGTAATACGTTTTATTTTTTAATCCGATTAGATTCAGTTTTTGCATTACAAAATTAAATAAATGAAAAAAAGTATAAAAAAAGTAGTGAAATGCAATAGCACCCATAGAGTATCGAACCATAGTACTTCAAGTTACCAATCCATCGCACTACCAACTTAGCTACCGATCGCTGCTGGCTGCTCACCATTAGAAAAATCTGGAAAGACTATGGACAAATCCTTATGGAAAACAAGATTTTAGTGTCTATTTTAACTCATAGATGTCAATGCCCTCATGGTATACCAGAAACGGGAGGAGTTAGAGGCGGAGCTACACATATCCACAAGAGAAAACTGTCTTCAGAGCCCCATGTTAAAAAAAGATACAAGTGGCGCAACCATCTCTTCTACACCCCTGATTTCAGAATTTAAAAAAAAATAAATAGATCAATCTCAATCAATCTCATCCTGTTATTGAATAAATTGCGACTGAATTTATTTCAAATTTTTAGTGATCTGCTCCCTAACAATTAGCGTGGTTCTTTCTTCAAGCCACGTAATCGTTTATTCAAACGCGTAAAATAGACGCCACGTAATCAAACTTCTCCTAATATTTCCGCTGCAAATGCGAATGAATAAAAGATGATGAACCTTGTCTCCCCAAAACGATATTTGGCGACAACCTTATTTAATATTCACAACTTTATTTTTCAATAATCAAGGCTCATTAACTCATACAAAAATAGAAATTTCGCACGATTTCGCACAAAAACAAAATTTTTCCTCTTCTGCTTAGACATCCGCACAGAAATAAAAATTTATGATCTCATTAACAGCACTTCAAAACGAACGCGTTTGCAACAGAGAACCATGGACTCATTCATAAACGTCCCATTCTAAATTCAGCGCACCAGTGAGTCACGTAGTCACATTAGGGTCATTGAAGACGGGTTATAGAAGAAACTTCTTTGCTAAAAATCGTGTGTATTTGTTACAGCAACTTATTATTATTATTATTTTGTAAACGACACCAAGAGCGTGAATTTCTCTCTTTACATTAACGTTCATCAGATTTTGAGTGTGTTTGTAAGTCGGGTTAAAGAAGAGCAAATCAATGAATGTGAATTTGAAATGCGAACTAAAAAGTTGAACAATAATACGTATGACAAACAGAAAGAAAGGCACCTAACTGTGTGATCACGGGGGGTGGTGGGTTAACGTATTTATAAACAAGCCAGTTATTTATATTATTATTTCGTAAAAAAGTTTCAACTAATATTTCCAAAAAAATTAGTAGTTTAGGTAGTAAAGTAGTCCACTGGGTGTTGTTGCGATGGAAACGGTGGGCAGTGGCGGTTATGATTCCCTCAGACTTCAATGTTGGGGATGCTCATCCTCGAAATTGTTTATTGCTCTTAAATCAATCAGTAAATAACAAGACTCATTTGCCTCCAGAAGCTTGTGAATGATTTTGTTGCATTTCAACATCTCCTCTACTCTGTTGAGGCAAGAGGGCCATATCTCCACGAATGAACGGCTTGAAGAGTCTGGAGACGTAAAGGGCCTGTTTGGATTTGAACATTAAAGAATCAGTTGGCCAGATCTTAACTAACAGTCGTCTGTTGTAAATTTAAAAGATACCTTTAAGGAAGCAGCGATAGCTCCGATAAGAAATCCCGACAACACGTCACTCCTGTAAACAAGAACAAGACGACATAATAAATCCCATTGATTTATTATGTAAGTAAAGTAGATCTGAAGTTTAATTATTAAAATCGAACCAGTGATGTTTGTAGTTGGAACGGAAACTCTGGAAAGTCCAGTGTACCACGAAAGCATCAAAACACAAATCTGAATAGTTGGCCGGAGTAACTTTGAGCCTGACCAGTTCATCCGTAGTAAAGTAGTTTCAAAAATTCGAGTTGAAATAGAATCCGAGGTCAGGTAGAATAGAATTTCAACCAACTAGGTTATTATATTGTTTGCCTTACGCTCTGACGGAAATTGATGTCACGTCTCACACTCCGATGTCACGACGATGGAAAGTGGCCTCATTCTTCAATTCATTTAACCTGTTGATTTTTTCTTGCCATTTGACTGTTTAATTATTCATATCGCAATTTGCATTTGATGGATGGACTTTAATTTCTTTTCTTGATTCTATTTGTGGGTTTTTGTGGGACGAAAAACTTCTAATTTAAATTTGTATGTCTAAGACTTAATGAATACACAATTTAAATGTAAAGTCTATTTTTGTTTTTAAATGAGTAAACGCGAGAAAGGAAAAAAATTACTTTTTTCCTCTGAAATTCACTCAGGGCAAAAACTCGGGAAACGAAATATAAAATTAACTTTCTGCTATTAAATTCGATTAAATTTCAAATATTGTTGTACAAGACTACAGAAAAATTCGCATTATTATCTATAAAGCAATAAGCGCAATAAAAATGAAAAACCCGGTATTGGTTGTCATCATTTTCGTCTTTTAATTTTTTGCCCGTGCTTGTGCCTTGTGGTCATAGGAAAAACACGAAACAAAAAGCATCTTTAAATATAATTTACCATGTGACACTTCTCCGACGCTCATCTCATTCAAAGAGAGACGAGCGTAATTCAAAATGGTTATCACCTGAACAAAAAGATGAACGCAGGATCGCAGGTCCAAATTGCACGACAAATTCGCAACAAAGCCAAAAGATCGATTAAAATATTTGACCATAATTTGAAAATTCCCTTTAAAAACTTCAACGGGATTAAGGTAAGTAATCTCCAAAATTGAAATTGCTACCCATGAATAAAAATAAATCCCGATTTAAAAATTGTACAATAGCCCGCAAACTTAAGGCGTCAGGATTCAGAAATGTCGACACAGAAGATAGACAAACCCGAAGTAGAAGAAAGCTCTTTTAGCCGCATCGAATATTTCAGTTTGATCCTACCTCTTTGGAGTGGCACTCGCTGCGAACTATCTAAACTGAATGTAGGATTCAGCGTCTAGTAGAAAATGCGAGAACTACAGTGAGACTTGCAGGATGGACTTTGGACGTAACGTCAGCAACATGATGTGCTTCGGGAATTGGGTTCACAGGTGAGGAATTACGCCCTCGTGAATACATCCACACTCGCATGAGTGTACAGGAGCGATGCATTTGAGGTAAAGGAGAACAAGAGGATTCAGTTGCAACAGTGGAAATTCAATCACCTATAAACGATAAAACCAAATTAAAGTCGACGATATCGGTGGAAAACATAACGATAAAGACTGTGTTCGCTAGTCTATTCGTCTTCGATGGAAAGGATACCCACAGTTTTTTTAAGAAACCAAAAAATACGATAGCGTTACCCTTGTGTGTATTGCACAATCTCTCCATACAAGCTATTAATGACTAAAATAGTTACTAGCAATTCGAGGCACGGAGAGTAAAAATAATTATAGGCTACGTAACGTAAAAAAGATAAATGGGAAGATTGAATTGCTGAAAATTCAACAGTTCAAATTATTCGTAATCTCGCGCGTTATTTTTTTTTTTTTATTTTAACGTTTTCCCTTACGATTAATCCGCGTCAAAACCTGTTTGTTAAACATACAAAATAATTGCGCAACACAGTTCACCTTTTTATCCTTGGTCACTAAATAAAATTCATTTGACATAAACTTATCTCCTTCTTTGTTTAGGATTTGAAATGGAAAATTTATTTTCTTTTGGTGATGTGTTGTATTTTCATATAAGTTGCACAAAGACATGTTATCTAAATTTATATACTATAAAAAGTGAAAGCATAGCGCCCATTTGGAAAACAGTCGAATCTTATTCAAAGACAATATATTCAATTAATAAATAAATAGAACCTACTAAACTCAACACCAAAAATGGTGAATTTCATTCAAATTGGTTTGTTATTAGTTTTAATCTGCTGGACGACTGACTCGACTTGCGCTGCTTTTTCCTTAGAAGAAGAATTCTTACAGCTAAAGGAAAATTATGTAATAAGAGCAACACAATTTCGTTTACATTGAAATATGCGAATGCTCATCAAGGAGCAGTTTCTCGCAGTTTCTTAGTTTCTTTGATAATTCCTTGATGTTACATTCATATTTGCTAATGGATTCAAACGAAAGAAATGACGAAGAATTTCGAGTCAAAAGTGATCGAACTGGAGGTTAAAAACGTTCAAATGCAAGAAAAAGTGACCGAACTGGAAGAAAACGTCCAACATCAAGATTCGCTGTTAACTTCTCTGTTACAAGAGAAACACGGACGCACTGCAGCAACCGATTCTGAGTTTGCTCCAATGAATCAATCAGCAGTGGCCATAAACGGACTGCCATCTTCTTGTGGGGATATCATCCAAGATAATTGTCCACATCTGGAGTGGATTTTATTCCATAATGGAACCCGCAATGATATAGAATCCGTTTGCTGGGATTTTACCAAACCTCCTAACGATGCGAGTAAATATTTGAACTTGATACGAATTTTCATTTTTTTAAAACGATTTCCTGTTTATTCCATTTAACCATTTCCTTCAAAATATTTCCAGAAGATGATCGGATACGTCGACGTCAAATCAGCTCCCGTCCATTTCTACGTCCAGCGAAATGGTTCCACCACCACATATGGAAAAATTCCTTTCGATTTCGTGTGGGTAAACGGGGGAAATGCAATGGATTTGTCATACGGGATATTTACGGCACCGCGACCAGGAATATATTTTTTTCTCATTTACGGGAGTGGCGGAATTTCCAGCTTCATCATCTCGACTTTTATTTACAAGTTGGTTTTTATTTGAACGGAGGTCTAATTGAGGTCGGCGATATAATGAGGCAAATGCCGTTGATTTACTACCTGAGTCTCTTATTACAACGTTTGTGACTCTTTACTATTCCCAATTTCATTAATGCCTCATCTTTCAATCGTCCTTTTAGGAGAAAAGAAATTATGCTGTTAATATTAATGTAAGATATGCTAATCTATGAGAGTGAAAAAGACATTATGACGGACATCGCGGGACATGGATTTTGCGCACACATAATTCCCAGATGACCCCAGTTCACCAGCACTTGAAATTGTTGTGATGATCGATGACTTCAGAAATTTTGTACTTTTAAACTTAGTCAAATTAAAAGCTTTCAATCTGAACTCTATTTATATTTGGAATTAGTGATTGCTTTGTTTTCAATTCAGTTCTTTCCTCTTTTTTAGATTATGACTCTCTCGATCCCTCGAAAATTTGTTAGCATAATCCTCTTTCCATAGACATTAAGGAATTCCCGGTAGCCTAGTAGTATTTTAAAACAAAAGGTAGCTTCAAGGTCCTAAGTTTGTGAAAGCTATTTTTTGAACTTTAGAATCTTAAAGAACACATAATTTCAGTCCAGCTAGAGCTGAAGATAGCCTACTGGCATTTCTCAATCAGAACATGATGTTCAATTGTTCAAAAAATCAGTCTTAATTCTTTGACAAATTCATAAGAAAAAAAAGTAAGTGCTGATTAAAATTTGTGAAAAAGGCAACTTAACTCATAAACAGCAAAACGAAGCAAACTAGAGTAATAACTAAATTGAACGGAAAAATTTTAAAGTTTTAAAATTCCCTCGCCAAATATTAACGTCATCTAGAAGTCGAGTACTGCAACTATAAAGTATTCCACATTATCGTTGGCAGATGTCGTATACATTGGACATTTTAAAACGATGGCGGTTATTACAATCGTTTAATACTCGTAGAACATTTAACGTGAAAGAATTTTCTTTAAATTGCGAAGTGTTTCTTGAAAAAAAATGTCAGTGACATCTAATAATAAGCTTTCTTTGAAATCTACTTCATCATTATTATGCAACCAGCTGGATTAACAAAAGCCTTGAACTTGCGCGAATTTACCATTGCTCTGTTTAAAGGATTTATTTGGGATCAGCAAGGAGCATCGAAATCAGCAGTTACACAAAAAAAAGGCCGTTTGCAACACGGCTTTTTGATGGAGGGAATTTCTTATTTTGAATCCTGCATCTTAACTATTGAGTAATTTCTGGTCCAATCAGTATTAAACGAAGTGATGCCAATAATTCTTTTTTTTCAACTATTAGACTCGTATACGGCTGTACTTCCATCTGCTCAAAAATATGATAAAGCCTTCCTTCCTTCCTTTCTTTTAGTGTTGAATTTCATGTTGGAAGCGTTCGATTGAATTTCGAAATTTTTATCAATAACTGAACTTAGCGTTAGAACTCATTAACATGACTTTCGAAGCCAACCGTTATAAATTTACCTTCTATAAATAGTTTGACATGATTAGACCAAATTAGCTAAAGACTTTTTAAAACATGGCATCAGTTACAACCTAAAAAGTAGAACTAGCCACTTTGTCTAAACACTTGCCAAGATTTCTAACTGCTTTTACAAGCTTGTCGCCCGTTTTGGAGCTATGCGACGTATTCAAAATTTAATGACGTCAAAAATTTGGCCGAATTCAAACTATTTCAAATCCTGATTCTTTTTGCATTAAAAAAAAGATACTCAGAAAAAAGTTATGGGAAAATCGATCGAATTAAATATTAATGAAAACGCATTGCTTTATACGTGTTCATAGAATAACAACAAAAAAGATGAAAGTGTTAAAAATAAAAAAAATATTTTTCCTTTTTATATAAAGACCAGGTGTGAGAGGTGGATTGACCTACATGCCTGTAATGACGATGAAACAGACGAGTATAGAACAGATATTATTTCGACCAGAGAGCACCGGTCAGTCCGATCCCATTCGAATGTTTTGGCGAATTTTGTTTGTGTCCAACTCTTATTATTATTCAGAGTATCCACGAGCGAGCGAGGCTTCTATCAGCCAGCAGATGCATCCCATTGAAAATGAAAAGTGTCCTTATGAAAAAAAAAGAAAAGAAAATTTTCAAAAATAAAGGAAAACGAAAGCGCGAGCAATTTGCACAGAAGGAGAGAGAGTGCGTGGAATTGTATCCGACTGAGAGGGGGGATTGAAAAAGACAAGAGATAGGACGATGGTCGCGGAGAGAGTGGACGATAGATGAGCTGACCTTGCTGCTCTAGTTATTATACATACATGCGAAAATGCATTGAATTCGCTTATAGACAGTGAAACTGAATGAAAAACCCTTTTGCTTTTCACGGCTTTTCATTGAAGGGCACGTGTTCAAACGGCCGGTGCCCATGGCCCAGAATCAGGTCAAACTGGGTCTCTTTTCGCTTTCATCAGCTGCTCACCGTTGCTCCTCTGATCCGATGTGCGATTCTCGCTACAGTAAACTCGTATAGTTTTCACTGGCCATTCCCCTAAAACTAGTGTCCAGTAAAAAGGGCCAATTTTATTTTTTTTTTTCAATATTTTATCCCCCGCAGTGCCGTCGTCGGAGGCCAAGCAGAGCCAAAGGTGCAACTTTGTTTAATAGCAAACGTTCCGCTTTTTAGAAGGTGTATATACAACTCGTGCTCTGTTGATTCGAGACCGGCAACTGTACAGCAATTAAAAACACATCAGAACTAAGGAACCAGATGCTTCAAAATTCAAAATTCCTTTCCCCCAGCACTGCCAGCAGTTTATATGCTCCAAATAATCATCAACCGAGTAAATATCGGTATAAATATGTATGGACTGATCAAATAATTCTATTTTGAGAATGAATCAAGATACTAAGATAGCGACAAAATCTTTGTAACAATAGAAATTTAGCCAATAATATTATTGGTATATTTATCCTCAAAATGGAAATGTTTTCGTTACATTTGCGCCAGATGGGTAAAAACTTACAAAGATTTTCTTAGAGGGTTGAGCCATTTCAGCGGGTAAGCGAAGAAGGGTGTGAAGAAAGTTAACCAGGAACTGGAACAAGAAGGAAAAATGAAAAATGTGTTTTTTAAAATAGGGAAACTAGCTTCGCGGGTGTTCTGATTCGCTAATGTCACCAGAAAGAAAAGAAAAAAAAAAGGAAAAAAAGGCGAAGACGAGAATGTTGTCGTCTGGTAATGAAAATGAGAGGGGAGAGACCTAAGCGAAGACAGTCGTAAAACAGAAGTCACTTCTGTCTATTATAAGCAACAGATCACTGAGAAAGTAGCGCACTTCTTTTTTTCTCTCTCCTTCCATTTTCCGTGTTGATTATTTTTGTTGCCTCTCTTTTTCTCTTCTCTCTGTGTATTTCCACCATTTTTGCATTTTCCCGTGACAGTTCAAAACAGCCAAAACAACAAACTAAAAAAAGGGAGACCCACCGTGTTTGAAAAAAAGGGAAGAACAGAGTCAGGATCGTTACCAACACCATCACACCATGCACTCAAACACGGTCATAAATCTTCCGCTTTTTCTTATGACTAAGTAAACAACTTCATATATGTACAACATTTAAGGAAACGCTAGACGCAATTGAACAATTGATATTAATGACAATGAAACTAATCGATAGATTTTCAACGAAAATCTATACAATAATTTTATTGTTTTTTTCCATTTAAAATAGTGGCATACGGAATATGGGAATGAAAAATTAACGTTTAAGTAATTTAAAAAATTTTTCAGTTTTGATTATAGCCAGTAATATATGTATAAATTTAGAAAATGAACGAAATGGAACCCTGACCGTTTGATTTTCAAAATCCAACAAAAAGCGAGAAAACCTGTTGCAAAGAAATTCTATTTCAAATAAAGAATACTAGCGCTGATGGTTGAATACGGTTGAATATCAAGGATCTTTCCCAACGGTTTATACTCTGATGTCATAATGTCATAAAACCCGCCCGACCAAGTAGTCGGACCATTTACAAGTGGAAAGAAAAAAAATCATGTAATTTTCGAAAGAAATTCCGTCGTGTTTTTCCACTGGGCCAAGAGGAGGATGCGACAAAAACTTGTGGCCCTTCAGCCCCCCGACTCGATGATGATGAATGTGCTCCGCTGGATGGAAAAGATTGGCAAAAATATTTGGTGCTTATGAAAAAGACGCCAGCACCTTCTCCAAGAGTATCCACCACATCGCGAGCCTCTTCTTCTTCTTTTTCGTGTGATCGTCGTAACACAAAAGCACAAAAGAAAATTGTCGGTTTCGTTTCTCTTTTGAATTAGAAGAAAAATAACGAAATGGAAGAAAAGGGACGGAGATGAATGGGGTAGACGGAAGAGAAACGGGGTAGCGGAGCGCATAGGGATGACGGCCAGTCTGGTCGCCACAGCGAAAATAATACAACACACAAATAATAATAAGAACGGAAGGTTCAAAAAAAAGTAGAAGGAACCCAAAAAGATGTAAAGGAGTCTGCGCTGCTGATGTGGTTCAAGAAGGAAAAAGGAACGTCATAGAATAACCATGACGCGGAAATGTATTTATGTATAGACCAACACCCACACAGCAAAGCAGAGCGCAAGGCAAAAGTCCATGTGTGTATATACATCATACATTCATACGCCATGCCAAAAAAAGAAAATTGAGTTTCTTTCATAAATAAACTTTTCTGCGAGGCGCTTACGAGGCTGAGACGATGAGACGTCGGAACTTTTCCAACGAAATTCAGAACCCCCTGCCCATTTTTTCCCTATTCCTTTTTCTGATTCTGTTTTCTCTCTGATGTTTAGTCCACATCTTCTCCGGTTACCCACAACACTCACAAGCATCACACTGGCACAGTTTCCCTCTTCTCCATTCCCAATATTTATTTTTTCATTCCGTCAGTTCGCTGTTTGTTTTTTGGTGGTTCATCCGGCCAGTCAAAGAAAAATCCATTGAATTCAGGCCATCGAAACCAAAAGGAATTGAACCAATTCAGCATTTTCAAACAACATAAGCCAAAAAAAGGGGAAATGTTATCGACAAAAATAACGGAAGGAATGCCCAGTCTCCAACGTCTCGACTCTCGAGAGCGGAAAGGAATGACGACATTTCTCTTTCTTTCCTTTTCTTCTTATTTTCTCTAAAAAAATAAATGCCAATAGAACTCGGGTACGTATAAGACATGAATGGAAAATGCGGACATGAAAGGTCCAACCCCTTCAGTTTCTTTTTCACTGGAAATCGTATCAGCGAACCGGAAAAGAATAAAGAAAAATACACAACCCTTTTTTTCTTTCAATGATTCGCCTATACCCATCGTCTTCCCCTTTAGAAAATCTTTGAAATATGAGGCTAAAGGTTGACAGTTGCCTCTAAAGGCTTACGAACATTATTTACTTGTATGTTTTAGGATTTGTGTGTGTTTTTATTGTTCCGCTATGGATAATAGTATCAAGTCTCCGTACAACTCTTTCCATCCAGTTCAAACTGCACACAACAAAACGACAAGTTTTATTCTTAGGTGGAATTCGTTCTTTGCGACTTTTGGGGATTTTTTCGCAACAAAGTCAAGTGACGGGTTCCAAATATTTGCAAGAAGACCCAACGGTCGCCAAATTTTGTTCACCTAAACGACCCGCACATTTCAGACGCTTATTTCTAGTTTACCCTTAAAAAATGGAAATGTGCCTTGGAATTTCAATTGTGAACTTCACGTACAGTTACGATCCTCAGATTAGGTTTCTGCATATTTCTGGAACGTACTGACCTACAACCCCCATAGTCTCACACACACACACAAAAAAAGACATTAGGACCCATCTCTTTAAGGCAGACATTAGCCATAAACATTTTTGTTGGTTCCAGCAGCAAAAGTTGCGCATTTCCACTGCAGAACCCGCAGTTTTTCTCCCCCTTCGACCACCGCCATATTTTTTTTTCCACGTCAGTTCAACAGTAGTCAACGGGTTCGTTGCTGTTGTATGAAAAAGATCATTCATTTTCCTGAAGATCAGTTCCATGCCCCAGTACAGTTCGTTTTTTGTGAAGGAGGATGAAAAGACAGTTAATAGCCAAAATATGCACAACTCAAAAGTGTTGTCGATGGATGTCGGGTACGGTAATAGTTTTTTTCTTTCCTCCTCCTCTTCCGAACTGGATCACAAAGCAGCCCACCCTTCCAACTATTTTTTCTTTTTTATGTTTTTTATCGATGGACATCAACTTGTTGTGGTATCCCATCTTCAATATCCATCAGTATCACAATGGATTTCTTTTCTTATAAATTTTTTGCCGAATTTCCTATACGAGTAGATCGGCTACATAACATTGCAATGCGTTACGCTTTTTGTTATTACAATATTCCCAAAGGTTTTCGCTGAAGTAAAAAGGGGGTCGAAAAAATAAGCAAAACATTTTCTAGGGTTCAAACCCCTCACTACATTGGCCTCCTCTTTACATGCGAGTGTCTGTGGGAAAGAAAAAACTTGATGATGGTAACTGTACGGGGCAGGTATGCGTTCACGTCTAGGTAACTTCTTCTTCTTTCTACATCCCCCGTGTCTCCCAGTTGCTTTTCTCTTTTACTTTCGAATAAAAGATGTGTGTGTCGGTGTGTGTGATGGCGAAGAGATTCCTCGTATTCTATTGACCGCACGTATAAAGAGATGAAGATGATCCGGGGCAATACACATACACAGCAGCATGTCGATATAGTAAAAGGCTCTTTCATGAATTCGATTGCTGGAGTAGTGCCAATGCACGAAAGAGAAGAAAATTTCCCATTCATGTTTTCAACTCGAGGATTTTCAATGGTAAGAGAAAAAAGGGGAAAATCAAAGAGTGGGTCAACATGGAAAAACGTATCATCATTATTTCTAATGTATGTTTTTGTTGCAATGGAGCATTTCACAGAATTCACAATTTGCTTAAAAATAATTAGTTTTTTCATGCCTTTTCGTTTTTGCACTTTTACTTTGAAAACTATACATTATTCGAGAGAATACACAAATTAAAAATAGTATAAGAATGAATATCTTCTTTAGCCTAGTCCTTTACTCCCTTCGCCTTTTACTTCCTCCATCTAACGATTGAGGATATAATAAAACACCTCAAATTTCCATTAAAATTGTAAATTCCTCATTGAACTTGCAAATTGAATTCAAATAAAATTGATACAACTCCGCGTCAAGAAACGTCATCCAACGGATTTCATTATGTCAATGCGCACGCTATATTTTTTTCCCTACATCCCCTATATCTCCATCTCGATTGGTTACTTTTTATCATGAATAGCGTTCTACGCAGGACAAAAAATGAGCTCCACCCCAACTATTTTTTTTGTCGGTTGTTGTTGTTGGGAAGAGGGGGGGGGGGGCAGTTGATTGTTGTCTCCGCGTAACCAACTGGAAATACAGACAGAAGATCAGCCCGGATACATGAATGGAAGTCTCCCGTATACTATACGCACAACAAAAAACAGGAGAATTTCCTCATTCGCGTGCTGCCGCTCAACAAGCTCCGCCTCCCTTCGTTTGTTATAAAGTCGCCATACACACACACATACTATAGAGATGAGTATCGTCGTCCTCAACAGCTTTGTATAATCTCCTTGTCTATATACGACGGTAGATATCGTGAAATCAAGAGGACTGGTCGCAAAGACGCTACGATATAAGGGAAAAGGAATGTTCCAACCACTTGTAAGACGATCGTTGACAACGATGTCCCTTTAAGTTGTGGCTTCCGGTTGGGATCAAGAAAACTCGCCACAAAGAAGAAGACGAAGGCGGGTCAGTAGCGATAGCTTGCGGTTGTTATAATACATGAATGTCTTGGCACGTAACCGCATCACAACAATGATAACTGCGTATGATGTAAAACGAACTCGATCATCTTTTGACAATCCACATCCTTCTTAAGTGGCATTCGTCACTCTGTAAAGCTACTGCTGCACTACTTGTAGGAGCACAGTAGGAGGCGATGTCAATACACACAAGGAGGGCACGACGTATAAATATACAAGGGCACCCTAAAAAATGCTGCGTCTTTCGGCTTATAAAGACACCCAGAATATTTGAATGGATATGTCTGGAACTTTTTTCGTTCCTTGTATTTATGAGATGAAAGGTGCAAAACAAGGAAGGAAGATAAGAAAAAAAAAAAAAAATAGGAAATACAAATAAAATGCTTGTAGTACGACAGACTAAGATGCTTAGCTATACGTACTCTACTAATCCTGTTATAAAAGGGAGACAACAATCAAAAGAGAATGCGACCAGTGTCCAGCTGTATATGTGGGCTAACTGTAGGAAGCTCTTATCTTGAAAGGTATATAGCGAGCTACAGTATAGAGTTATTGAGATGTCATCGACCATTCCCGTTTGCTTCGTTTAACTTGAAGCAATTCAAATAATAAACAAGACGGTCCATTCGCAAATAATAAGGCCTATCGTCGTGGAAGGTCTTTCCTTCATTTTTCTGCAAAACACTTTCAAAAACAAGAAAATTTTTCGTCGATATTTTGTCCTAATAATTTAAATCGGCGCACGGGAGGAAAAATTTCAGAGGAACAACATTCGGTGCTATAGTTTATAAGTTTACGGGGTTCAAATATTTAAAAATAGGACCAACGAAATGACGAAAAACTCTGCCGCGATTGAATAACCACCAAACGCACACACAAAAAAAGAATAATGGTAGAAGGCCTAAAAGAAATACACACAATTCAAACGGGCTCCAAATATAGGCTATAAGTTCTTTGTATTTTGCGGGGAACTGTTATCTATAAATCAGCCGGACATTCTCAATGAGAAATCGAAAAGGGGAAGAAAAAAATCAAATAAAAATTCGAAAAACTCGCCCGACGGAGATAGATGTCGGACGACGGTCAGCTTTGACTTGCATGCGGTGGTCGACGCTGGACGACGCTTATAAAATATACTACACATCCCCCTCTATATATATTCTTTTTGGTCATTGGCAATTGCCTCCGACCCCCCTAGTTATTCCACCCTATGCTCAGTAGTTTTTGAGAATATCTACTAAGAATTGGGGGCCTATATTTTATTATATTCAGCAGTTGAAAATATACGCACGTCAAACGGACCACGGTGTTGTGCTGCCATACACAATAATGTCCAGCAGCCATCGGTTCACTGCCAGTTCTGGTCAGCGTGAGAAAAATAAAAATAATAGCTGCAATAATACAATAAAAAAAGAGAGAGAGAGAGAATAGAAGAAAGCGCAAGACAAAAAAAAAGGGATAATTCATTGGCTGACCCCTCTTCTATATATCTGGACCGTAGATGATGTAATAAATGGACATCACAAAGTCTAAAGTGCTGGACACGGCATTGAAATGGACGACCCCCAGCCCGCCTTTCCCTTTCAATAAATGCGCGCAAAATGGGGCAATCAAGCTCGAAATCTATCAAAATCACCCAAAAAAGTAGAAATAAAATGAAAAGAGACGACAATAGAAATTCGGTGGGGTCAAGTCACTCTCTCGATATAGTATACGGCCGCATTGTTGTCCCAACTTTGCGTGGGATTTTCGACACCTTCTGTTGTGTTATTTAATCGACGGGGTTGTGCGCTGTCCACCGTATAAAAATCCAGAGAGAGCAGATTTTCGTTTTTCCGTCTTTCTGATGTTCTCTCCTGCTGGCGACTTATAGCGCACTTACGTAATATTTAAGGAAAAATATATTCAAACGTAGATTATCTTTACTATTACCAGACGTATGATTATGTAATTCATATAGCATCTTGTCGACATCTGTCCGACATCAACTTGTCAAACAGATGAGACAATTTCAATCACTTTTTACGTTGTAAGAAAATGTAAAACCCAACAACAACAAAAGTGTTGGAAAGATTTCATCGGACATACATACAAATCCGTGAAAAGTGAATAATAACAACAACAACAACTTAACACTATATTGCTGAAGCATCATCCAGCTGGTGACTAGGTAGCCTTTTTATCCATGGGTATATAGAAGATTACAACGGCTATTATAGCTCGTCGTCAAGTTCGAAGTCGTCGTAACACTAAATAAGAGTTTAGAGTTTGACTATATTGTGAATGGGCGATGACAACAACATCACCGCGGGATGTGTGTATATAAACCCACGCATATATATGGGAATAATGATTGAAACATCTGTTGACGACGCGTTCAAATGGACTGAAATCCCTGTGCTAATGTTTGCACGGGATCGAGGATTTTGTGTGGGCGTTGTCCATCAAATCCGCACGTAAGACTAGGGCGTCCAACATTTGCTCAATATCTTTCTCTCTCTCTGCTTAGTGGCCTGTTCTGCGTTTTTGTATTTGAGATTATTCTTGGACTGGACATTGTCGTTGCAACAGCAAAGACCAGAATATAATATAAGAAAGAAATATCAAAAGTAGCGCAATAATAGCCTGACGACAACAATAATGTAACCGTACATGATGTTTGTGTTCATGACTGGTCAAAGTAAAGCTGGACATCAATGAATCAGTCATGAATGAGGTATTGTTACAAGACTTATACAACAAACGATGCGCAGCACCCAAGACGCCTTTTTTTCCCTCCTTTTACTCCGGCCTCATATGCTGAACGGGTAGTATGAACGTTAGAAAAAGCAAATAATCTGCCCTTCCGGTGCGGATCAAGAATTTTTTTTTTGCTCCCTGTATACCTCTAGCCCAGAATTGAATAACGAGAATATTTCTCTTTGATGCAACCTGAACTTGCCAAAAGGGTTGGGTCAGCGGACAGCAGTCGGTAATTTGATATATGTTTTCTAAACTTGTACGAAGTAAGAACTCAAATTCTCGTTTAACGCTAACTGCCTAACCGTTCGAACATACAATTCCTCAAAGAAAAAGATAGGATAGTCGAACAAATTCTTGTAATTTGTTAGCAACATTTTTCTAGAGACTAAAACAAATGAATGAATAGAATCGTATTAATTGGCTATAATAGGCTACTACAGTAATGCAAACCAAAAACAGGCAGCAAAGATGCCTATGAAGCAAAATCGCACTGACTTCGCTCTCCGTGGATGTTGCAAATAAGAGTTTAGATTTAGAAGATAACCTCGGCACCATGAAAAGAGAGACTTAGCCTGAAGCGAATCCTTTTCAACTGCGGCCTAGCTAACAGCAAAACACCTACATTACATCCTAATGAAATACCTATCTTTGCAAAAGCGCATCATATTTAATTTCTGAATTATGAACATCAACATTTGACTTGATTATACTACGAAAATGCCGAAAGATTTTTTATTTGAACCGATAAAGAATAATTTTCCTGATTTCTAATGATGTAATTTCGCAACTGAAAACCCAATTCAGAATCACTATGAATTCTATCATTTAAATTGATTGTAACAGGGGAATCTGTATATCTGACGGCTAAACCCAACATTAGGTCAAACTGACGTGCCTCTTTCCAAATCATCAAATGTGCTAGCATTTGGGGATTTAGTAGTTGGCATTTCAGAAGTTGAAGTCTTTCACGTCGTCAGTCAGATACTCAGGTACATTTAAGAAAATAAAAATCCCTTATTTAAATATGAAACGATAAAGAAGCGATATCGCGAAAATGTGTTCGATAAACCATTTACACTATATTTAATAGTTAAATCTATACAAAAGAAATATCATGAAAACGAAGATAAACAATTCACTGATCCAGTTCATTTCAATGCAATTGCAATAAATGTTACTGGCTTGCGGTCTTACCGTAATAATTACAATATAATGTGTTTGTTAAAGAATCTTATAACTATAATCAAGACCATTATAGTCTTACCCTGCGGAAACTTGAACTAGTGTTATTAGTGTTATATTCGGTTTTTTAAACCGCACACCAACGTTCAAGAACAGTTTTTTAATCCCTATCAGAAAAACCGTTACATGACGTCACGATAACGAATTAAAGAGGTCGGTGCAACAAAACATTTTTTACGATTACTAAAACATAAGCGCGAAATAAGTTCATCTAAACTTTAGTATTAGTCTAGTACATGGGAGGGGGGAGGGGTAGTACAGGTAGTATAGTGAATACTAGTGAGTATGTTTTTAATCAATTATGTAATTATATCTTAACTTACAAATTGCGTGATCCAACTCAAGATGTCCGGAATAAAATGTCGAAAAATGTAAACTTCATTTATTGGGAGCTTGCACTCGTATTCATGTATCTCCAGGTGGCATGCAGACTTGCAGAACTTGTGACTTTAATTAAACTCCGTCCATTTCATTCTTATTTTGAACATTATATAAGGCAACACAAATTGTAGCTTTTGAGTCTCAACACCAATAGTTATTCTTTAATGACAATTTAATGGTAAATGACACAATAAGATAACGCGATGCAGCAGATAGTTACTGTACACTTGATGCACCGAAGTAAACTGTACTGACTCTGACTCCACTTTGCTGGATATTGCAAAATTCTAATACAGGGAATAGGAAAGGGAAGGGTCGATTACAGCAGTCGAAAGAAATTTAAAAGCAAGAGGAAAGGGCCAAGAAAGATTTTGGCTACCCATACCCATGGGTTCACATGCATGTGAAATCTTAAAAGTAGAAAAGATGGCCGTTTTTTTCTCTCGCGACGATAACGAGGTCGACAGACGAGAGACTCGTCTATTAAATTCCCCGCAGGATGCACTTTTTATCGACTTAAGGGGTTGCTTGATTATATTTATGGAAAAGCGTATGTGAGCATCAACTATTGAACTGCCTCCTATCTCACTTGCATTCTCTTATTAGCGAATATATAGATTAGCGAATAAATTAGCCAATTTTAAAAGGCTAGTTTCCCAATTACCCTTTATTATTTTTTAACCTTAAAATTAACTCAAATTTCAATTGCATTTAAGTCAAAGACTGTAGGGATTACAACCACTGATGAGCATTTACTGTGCAGCATACTCAATTCATATCTTGAACATCAGCTGGCTATGAGTAAATCAGAAGGTGACATCCCTACAATGACACTCAAATAATAATTCAATATAAGTCACTAAATATACCTAAAACGTGAGAAATATTGGCCTGCAAAAATGGCTACGATCACCCAGCTTCTTTTGAATGACCAGTGCAATTATTTTTACGATATCCTGAATAAAGGTATAGTTGAAATAATATCGCGTGAAGCTCATTTTATTAAATTAGCATAAGATGAAGTAATTCTTAACTAATTCCATCGTTTCAAGTGAATACTGTGATTTAACTTCATTGTAAGATGAAATGCGTTAGCAATCGTATCTGCCTCAGGCTCCAAATATGGTCTGTCTTTGAAAAGGATGTAAATGATCGGATGATGAGTTGCGTGATGGGTTAATTGATGGGTTATATTATCTTTACAACATAATAACGCTATATACGATTTCTGATGTGCGACAAACTTAACAACTGCATCGTCATTCTCATTTCTGAATTTTAAATTAAATACCTCATATAAATATACTATAGACTATTATTCTTATTACTGTAGTCTACACATCCGAGTAGCATAAATAGGCTACTCTATAGTCGCCCATAACCGTTGCGATGACGAATATCCCACAACAAGGAAAATTAGAATCAAAAGATTTGCTTTGCTATCGGATCTCAGCATATTTTCTTTGGGGAATAAGTGTCATGTGCTGCCGATCCTCCTCCAAGTTCCTCCGACGCTTTTCATAAAAAAAAAAGGGTTTTATTTTTATTATATTATTTGATGCCAAGCCAAAAAACCTTGTAGCCTATACATTACTTCACTATATAGTGCTGCCTTGTTCATCCGTCTCTAAATCTGTTATTGTTTTGCTCTTGTTCCTATTCGGTTTTTGGACGGTTGGACACCGCGATGCTCTTGAATACAATGCGAAACAGCAGCTCAGCAGCTGACCTTGCGTTTATATACAGACACAACAGCACATGACGTGTAAATAGGTCTAGCTCTTCTATAGGGAATAAGGGAAAAAGCGTGGGAGTTGTCCTTCGTTTGTGTATCACTATACGATCGTATATGGAAATGTAGACGAATAATTTCGAGCACAACAAAAGAAATGAAAACTCGACTGTTTTTCTGATTTTACTCTGCTTGGATCATCATCGTCCAACTATACCGCAGCATCATCACTTGACCGTCCCCATCAAAATGAAATGAATACAAAAAAATCAATTCAAATGAATAGTCAAAATTTGAATACAAAATTGGATTCGAAATATCTAGATCGGTTAGCTATATTAGTGTAACACTCCAAGTGTAAAAACCTTGGCGTCGTCTTTTTTAAAACGCCCCGCCGTGATGAGGTTTCTCCGCGAGTGTGTGGGGGCGGATGACAATCGACGGGTAGAATTTTACTGGACACACACAGCACACCCAGCGCTATATGACAAAAACCGAAAATAAATACATCCATCTCCAATTCTCTCTCTAGCTTTCTTTCTTTATATTCTAAACTCTATAACTCTAACTCTAACTCTCTTTCTCTATACACTAGAAAAAAAGTGAAAAAAACGTTGGTGAAATCATTTCGAATTGTTGTTGAAACCCAAATCGTTTTTAGATATTTCGACTTTAACGCAACAGTGCGCCGAACAGTGCGCACACGTTTATTCAAATTTAAATTGAAAAATAAGTGAATAATAATTTATCTTTTTTCTCTACCCATACTGTTTCGACTGTTTGGTCATGCACCTTTCTACTGCGCTGCTAATCAAAAATACATGATGTTACAGTATGTTGTAACAGCCAGAAGCCTAGGGAGTTTGTGTAAATAAGGGATTTATTATGTGCGAATTGCAAAAATTCAAGATCAGATTCATGAACATTGCTATTTATATTGAACTTAATAATGAGGTTCCTGATCTTTCACATTAACTCCTTACTCAACTGACATAGAAACTGATTTCCTTTCAATACCTGATCACTCCTATCCACGTTACTGATTTGTTTATAAGTGGTTGATTTTTTAATATTGATAATTGGCGACGGAAAGATATGCTTACAACGCTATCGCCTTTTAAAGATGCTTGCATTTAGTAATGGTATCATTGCCATGAACCATCCTTACATCATGTGTCATAAGGGATAGCTGTTACTGTTAGGAAATTGTTTTTTTGTTTATTTAAATAAATTGAAATTGAAAAATACGTAAATATTGAATAATAATTTTTCTTTTTTCTGCACCCATATTGCGCATCATGCACCTTTCTACTGCACTACTAATCAAAAATACATGATGTTATGTTGTGATAGCCAGAAGCCTACGGAGTTGGTGTAAATGAGGGATTTATTAGGTGTGAATTGCAAAAAAATTCAAAATCAGATTCATGAACATTGCTTTTCATATTAATCATAATAATGATATTCCTGAAATTACATATTACTTTTTTATTTTACTTTCTTATTAACTGATTTCTTTTCCGCAGTTGATCAACCTATTTGAATTTCTGATTTGTTAATTAATTGTACTGTAATTCTAACATTTTAATGTTCCGTGTAACAGCACAAGTCATATTTAAAAAAAATGAACGCAGTGGACACGTTTAAGTCATGTCTTGCACTCTGTTTCTGTTCTTTTTTTTGTGTTTGGCTGTGTGCCGTGTAACCGGGAGTCGGGTAATCCACTGGATTCATATCTAGAATTTAAACTTAGTGAAGCTTTTGAAATCGGTGGTAAGTGTGACAACAAACAATTGATATTTACCGTATCTCGGTTGGGTGCCAGCTTTTACTACGTTACATATTCATACTTGCCATGCCGTTACTGACAAAGTTCATAATAACAATGTCATTTAAATTCAAATTATGCGTTTTATCTTAAAGATCCTGTCCATATTTCACAAATTTTATTTGGAATTCGTTTACTTCTCGCTAGTATCGCTTGGGGCAACAGACAACCGTATTTGGTGTAGGCCATTTGTGGCGGAAGTTTTTAAAAAAGTACTGTTGCAAACTTGTTAGTATGTCCGCGAGTAGGAATTTCATTTCAGAGTCTAATTTTGTTTGTTTTTTTACTTAAATTGAAATTGAAAAATACGGGAATATTGAATAATAATTTTTCGCTTGTCTCTACCCGTATTGCGCATCAAGCACCTTTCTACTGCACCGCTAATCAAGTACACAATGTTATGTGGTAGTAGCCATCAGAAGCCTACTGATTTCGTGTAAATTAGGGATTCATTAGGTGTGGATTGAAAAAATGCAATAACAGATTCATGAACATTGTTTTTCATATTAATCATAATAATGCGACACCTGAACTAACACACTAATTCCGTATTTAACTTACTTAACAGTCTATTTCTATTCAACATTTGATCATTCCTATTCACATTACTGATCTGTATAATAACGGTATTAATTAATTATGGATTAATATTTACGATAGAGCAATTCCGTCGAAAATTTAACTTTTAATGTATTATATCATACTCAGTGCCCCCGTCAGAGGGGTGGCACTGTAAGTAATACACATTATGTGATTTTCGAAGTTATCAATTGGGCGGTTTGGCTCGTTATCGTATGACTTAACGTTACTAGATTCATGTCTAGAATATAAAGTTAAGGAAGCTCAAAGAGTCGGTGATAAGCGTGAAAGAAAAAATGCGGGGTTAATGTGCCTTAGCTGTGTGGAAGTTTATTTTCAGCTACACATTCATACCCGCCGTGACGATACTGACAAAGTTCATATAGTATATTAGTCATTTAAATTCAAATTATCCGATTTATCTTAAAGATCATGTCGATATTTCACAAATTTTATTTGGAAATCGTTTACTTCTCGCCACCATCGCTTGCGGCAACAGACAACCGTATTTGGTGCAGACTATTTCTGGCGGAAGTTTTAAAAGTATTTTTGCACAGTTTTAAATTATGTGTTTTTATCGGTTTTAATCGAGAAACTATAATTCCAAACTGATATCCGCGAGTATAGGGATTTCATTTCGCGTCGACTTAAAAAAATCAGTGTGTAGCATGTTTTTAAGTGGATCGCACAAACCAGTGACGTGGGCTACTGAAACCATACTTAATAGTTTTTCAGTGTCATCAAACTGCCACTGTGTATTCGCAATCTAAATTATTTTTTTAAACTATACATTGAACGTCACCCATGAGAATTTCGAATCAGGTTTCAATTATTTTCAAATATATGGATGGGCGGGGTGACTGAAAATCAAAAAGGCCCGAGTGTGATGATTCGAGAACTGTGTTTCTTTTTTTTCCTGGTTCTCCGTCAAACTGGTTCAGCATTCAAGAATATGATGGATTATAAAATGAAAATAAGGCTGTACCTGTACGCTTTTGAATTGATTAAATAAACCCGATTTATTTAATGACAAAGTAGTATAAGTTATGTATGTATATGGATGATCTTATTTTGGTCTCTTGAGTGTCATCTCACAACAAAGTCAAAATTATGAAGGCCATCACACAAACTTGTCGAAAAATTTTGTAAAAACAGAACGTATTATAGCGGAGTAATGCATAGCGTTGACAGCGTGACATGTTTTCTATATATTTGATGATTTATCTATTATTCAAGATGAGTATTTAAAAAAATAATAATTTCAAATGATATGGTCAACATGTTGCTATATTGCATTCAGTGCATTCAAGGAATCCGTCTTTGTCAATTTCTTTTTCTCAGCAAACAAAGTCCAAAAATTGTTGGTCCATAATTTATTATGTAATTCGTGTTATCGACTCTGCAAGAGTGCCGACCACTGATGCGGAACAATGCACACCCGTTTATTTGAATTGAAATTGAAAAAAAAAAAAAACGAATAATAATTTTTCCAAACACCTTCAAATATAATCGTCGTTGTATTGTTGGGTCGAGTTAAAAGAAATCCTAATTTCACCGGTGTCTTGGCGGAGTGACGGGTGGATGCGGGTATAGCATGATGATTTTTCTTACAAACAATGAGCATCAGGTTTAGCGATAGACATCGAAAACCTTTTTTTATTATTAAATAATGATATTATGTTTTTATGAACTTCGTCAATTTCGTCACAAGGAGTATGAATATTTTGTAACTTCTGATGACAGCTTAACCATTTTAATAAATGTACACTTTTAGAAAATGCAAATTTACTATCGATCTAATGTCCTCACCAACATTTATATTATGGACAGGTTTGTCCAATTCAAGTAAGAGTGAGACTCATAAAGATAATTTGAGAGTATCTCTATGCAATTGAGGCTGCTTAATATAGAAGAGACTGGCGTCCGCTCCATAAGAAAGCATATTCATTGCAAGAGACCCAAATTATGTTTTCAGTCCCAATATTGCAATAATAATTACACAAACTTAGGTGAAAACGGTTGAAATTTATAACAGAAGGATTTAAAGAGTCCATTCGTAATGACTGTAGGATAATACATGAAATAAATTATGTCACACTATCCGTGTAAGCCAAAATGTTTGCAATCAAATCGTTCTTGATGAGACGAAAAATAATGTTCATTAATCAATACATAAATAAATCATAGGATTTGGGTTTGGTAGAACTGGGAAAACTCCCCGATATGCATTTTCAATATCATGAGAAAACTTATGATTTCTCATTAGATTTGATGAGACTTTTCCGTAAGGGTTCTATTTTGTTTTCCTCCCCCATCCAATCAGGCCGTTAATATGACGTTGATTGTATTTGTACAATTGCGAACCCAATCCATCAGCAACGATGTGCCAAAAATCGCAAAAAAACAGAACATGTTTTTTATATCTAAAATTTCGTAACAGGTTCGTTTATAAATGCTGTGCAAGGGCAATTAACCTGCAGCATATGCGCCGCTCAGTCCTGACAGACGCACTTATTGACATTACTATATCATGGATGGCATTTAAATTGATTAAAAAAACCCAATTAAGTTTTAAAAGACAAAATATATAGATGATCTAATTTTGTTCTCTTGAGTGTCATCGCACCACAAAGTCAAAATTATAAAGGCAACCAAAACCATCACACAAACTTGTTGAAACATTTTGTAAAGACAAAACGTATTATAATAGCGGAGAAATGCATAGTGAACTGAAACCAAAGTCCAAAAACTTGTTGGTCGATAATTTATTCGTGTTATTGGCTCTGCTGCAACAGTGCGCCGAACCAGTGCGCACCCGTTTATTTAAATTGAAATAGAAAAACAGGTGAATAATAATTTTTCTTTCCACCTATACTGTACATCACGCACCTTTCTATCTACTGCACTCCTAATCCAATACATGATGTTATGTTGTAATAGCCAGAAGCCTACGTACTGAGTTAGTATAAATAAGGAATTTATCGGGAGTCATTAGGTGTGAATTGCTAAAATTCAATATCAGATTCATGAACATTGCTATTCATATTCAACTCAATAATGAACTTCCTGAAATTACACATTAAATCCTTACTTATTATCTAACACAAAAGTTGATTCCCTTTCGATACATGATCACTCCTATTCACAATTCTGATTTGTTGTAATCTGGTAGATATTTCTTATTTCAGTTATTTTCATTGGAAATGGCGACAGATAGATACACTAGAATCGCTCCCCCGTTTACAGATGCGTGCCATAGTAATGCCGGGCTTGCCGGCGCAATGGGCCAATGAGTCACCATGCACCATCTGTCACAAGGGATGATTACATGATGTTTCTAACTCCGAAACTGTTATTCACAGCTAAACTAGAATATTTTCTAGAATTTCAATATATTAAATGATTTGTAGTCGATAGTACGCGTGATAAAGAACAATCGCTACTTATTGTTTATCGGTCGTGTGAAACCTTTTTCTATTATACCTAATCTTACTCGCCGTGACGTTACAAACAAAGTTCATAAAAATGTTTGTCATTTAAATTCAAATTATGTAATTAATCTTAAAGATCCTGTCGATATTTCACAAATTTTAGTTGGAAATCGTTTACTTCTCGCGACTATCGCTTGGGGCAACAGACAACCGTATTTGGTGCAGGCTATTTGTGTCGGAAGTTTTTTAAAAAGTACTTTTGCAAGGTTTTAAATTATGTGTTTGAATCAAGAGACCATACGAATCCGAAACTGATATCCGCGAGTAGGAATTTCATTTCAGACTCCAATTTAGTTTTTTTGTTTATTTAAATAAATTGAAATTGAAAAATACGTGATTATTGAATAATAATTTTTCTTTTTTCTCCACCCATACTGTATTATATCATGCACCTTTCTACTCCACTGCTAATCAAATAGACAAATACATGATGTAATGTTGTAGTAGCCAGAAGCCCACTGAGTTGGTGTAAATAAGGGATCTATTATGTGTGGATTGCAAACACTCAACATCAGATTCATGAACATTCCTTTTCATATTCAACATAATAATGGGATGGGATTCCTGAAATTGCACATTAACTCCTTAATCAACTAACATAAAACTAATTTCCTCTCGATACTTGATCACTCCTGTACACATTTTTGTTTTATCTAAGAATAATGGTTGAATTTTTAAATATTATGTATATTGGTTCCCATATGTTAAATAACCTATTATCATGGACATATGCTCCCAGTGTTATTGACTTGCCGTCTCACCACTGATTGCGCAATATATCCTGCTCTTGTGATGTCGTGTAATAATGGCGATGTTATGCGTTCATATACATAGTCGCCGTAACGTTACTGACACACTTCATAATAAAATTAGTCAATTAAATTCAAATTATGTGATTTAGCATAAAGATCCTGTCGATATTTCGCCAATTTTATTTGGAAATCGTTTTCTTCTCGCGACTATTATTTGGGGCAACAGACAACCGTATTTGGTGTAGGCTATTTCCCTATTTGTGGCGGAAGTTTTAAAAAGTACTTTTGCAAAGTTTTAAATCATGTGTTTGATTAAGAAACTTTAAAACTCCGAAACTGATATCCGCGAGTAGATTTCATTTCAGAGTCCAATTTTGTTTTTTTTGTTTATTTAAATTAATTGAAATTGAAAAATACGTGAATATTGAATAATAATTTTTCTTTTTTCTTCACCCATATAGTGCGTCATGCACCTTTCTACTGCACTGCTAATCAAAAATACATGATGTTATGTTGTAACAGCCAGAAGCCTAGGGAGTTGGTGTAAATAAGGAATTTATTAGGTGTGAATTGCAAAAATTCAATATCAGATTCATGAACATTGCTTTTGATAATAATCATAATAATGCTATTCCAGAAATTACATATTAATTTCTTTTTTGACATAATTAAAGACTGATATCTTTTCCGCAGTTGATCACCCTATTTACATTTATGATTTGTTCATTACTGGTAGGGATAATCATCCTTGTCGACGATTCCGTAAAACAGTACTAATCTGAGGAGATGCTTTACTTATAACAAGTAATCTTCTTACACGAACATCATTTGCCTCTTAGTTGCATAGCTTTTACTGGAATCGGATCTCTTGAAATCACTAGAATCATTTCTAGAATTTAAATTTATTGAAGCTTACAGAATCGATGGTAAGCGTGACAAATTACAACTGGTGCTTATCGCATCTCGGTTGTGTATAAGCTGTATCTTTGTTATAAATTCATATTCGCCGTGATGTTACTGACAAAGTTCATAATAGCAAATGTCATTTAAATTCAAATCATGTCATTAAGCTTAAAGATCCTGTCGATATTTCACAATTTTCATTTGATAATCGTTTACTTCTCGCGAGTATCGCTTCGGGCAACAGACAACCGTATTTGGTGTAGGCCTTTTGTGGCGGAAGTTTTAAAAAGTACTTTTGCAAAGCTTTAAATCATGTGTTTGATTAAGAAACTATAAAACTCCGAAACTGCGCGAGTAGATTTCATTTCAGAGTCCAATTTGGTTTTTTTGTTTATTTAAATTAATTGAAATTGAAAAATACGTGAATATTGAATAATCATTTTTCTTTTTTCTGCACCCATATAGTGCGTCATGCACCTTTCTACTGCACTGCTAATCAAAAATACATGATGTTATATTGTAATAGCCAGAAGCCTACGGAGTTGGTGTAAATAAGGGAACTTATTAGGTGTGAATTGCAAAAATTGAACATCAGTTCATGAACATTAATATTAATTCTTCACCTTAATAATGAGATTCCTGAAAATACACATCAACTTCTTACTTAACTAACTTAAAACCTGATTACCCTGTGATACCTGATCACTCCTATTTACATTTTTAATTTGTTAATTGGTGGTTAAATTTATCATTAATTTCATTCGATTCACAACAACATCCTTACACATGGATTTGCATGTTGCTAAAGTGTTAGAGGCTCTAGAACTTTATCACTTTTAGCCTTTTTCTGCAATATCCTTGGGATAGTTGGTATTAGGACCCGAGACACAAATAATTAATCGAATACATCTAGAATTTAACCTTAATAAAGCTTATTAAATCGATAGCAAGCGTGGTGAAGAACAATCCATACTTAAGGTTTCTTGGTTATGAGAAAGCTTTTTCTATTTTACATAATCATACTCGCCGTGACGTAACTGACAAAGTTCATAATAACAATGTCATTTAAATTCAGTGAATTAGCTTAAAGATCCTGTTGATATTTCACAAACTTTATTTGGAAATCGTTTACTTCTCGCGACCATCGCTTGGGGCAACAGACAGACGTATTTGGTGCAGGCCATTTACGGCGGAAATTTTTAAAAAAGTACTTTTGAAAGTGTTAGTATGTCCACGAGTAGGAATTTTATTTCAGAGTCTAATTTTTTTTTCTGTTTATTTAAATTTAATTGAAAAATTCGTGAATATTGAATAATAATTTTTCTTTTTTCTCCACCCATATTGCGCATCACGCACCTTTCTACTGCACCGCTAATCAAATACATGATGTTATGTTGTAGTAGCCAAATGCTACTGAGTTCGTGTAAATAAGAGATTCATTAGGTGTGGATTGCAAAAATTCGATATCAGATTCATGAACATTGTTTTTTATTTAAATCATATTAATGCGATCCCTAATACAACATGTTAATATCTTACTTACCCAACTTAATAGTCGATTTCTTTTCGAAATCTGATCACCCCTATTCGTATGTCTGATTTGTTTATTAATGGATATTTTGTATTAATTGACCGATAACGATGGAACCAAGAAATATCCTCTTATCATCTCTATTAAAAGTTGTCTCCATGAAGAAGACCAGTTGAGCCCGTGGACGACTTTGTAATATAGATGATGTGGTAACTTGGTTATCCTTCGTGTCTCGCAATTATAATAAAATTATATCTAGAATTTAAACTTAATGAAGCATAGAGAATCGTTGGTAAGCGTATTAAAGAAAAAATGATGTTTAATGTATCTCAGTTGTGAGAAAGCTTTTTCGGTGTTACATAATCGTACTCGCCGTGACGTTACCGACAAAGTTCATAATAACATGTGTCATTTAAATTCAAATTATGTGAATAAGCTTAAAGATTCTGTTGATATTTCCGGATATTTCATACATTTTATTTGGAAGTCGTTTACTTCTCGTGACTATCGCTTGGTGCAGGCTATTTGTGGCGGATATAAAATAGTTTTAAGTACTTTTGCAAGGTTTGAAATTATGTGTTTAAATTATAAAAATCCGAAACTGATATCCGCTAGTATGAATATCATTTCAGAGTCCAATTTGTAATACAGATTTTACATGGGCCACCTGACTGTACTGTTGCCTATTGCAACCTGTTATCAAATCCCAATCAGTAAAAAGTCCTAATTTAGACGCTCATTTTCCTGTTCATGGTATGTTTGGACATCAGATGCGAGCACATGTTAATTAGACCCGTCTCACCGTTTTTTTTTTAAGTTGGTGATCAATAAAAACGTCGTCCTTGGTCTTGACAGTTTACTTGAATCCAAAAATTTGCATGGCTTCAAATGTGGGTGGGCAAATCTCATTTCTGACCCACAGAGGTTTTTATCCATTTGATAACGGTGAAATTCTTTTGTTTTTTACTTCAATGGGTAGACTGCAGATTGTTATAGTAATAAATCAACCTGTTCTCGTCGTATCATCTTCCACTCCTTTGGTCTTGTAACCTATTTTTGTTGGTTGTTGTTTTCTTGTCTTGTATATTTGAATAAATTTCTTGTCGCGTGATTTTCATTTTAAGCCATGCAAGTTTGGCCAATAATAAACTCACGAGAATATAATATATGGAAATATTATGCTTCTCATTTGACTTTGTAATTTTTCAAGTTGAATCATCTTTTTTTAATATTGTCCGTTCATCTGAACTCCGTTATGTTTCTCATTAGACCGCCTGTATAGCGAAGGATCGTTCCCGGATGGACCGTGAAACAATTATCTTTTATCAGCCTCTAAATTGTTTGAATAACAGACAATTTGTCTCGACTTATGAATATTAAATATTTATTCATTTGATCTCCTGTTATTCACAATAATTTGTCGACATAATAAACACGGCAAACAAATTTGATTAACACACAATTTTCAGCTATATCCAAATTTTGTAAATAAATTATTAGACATTTTTTTTGAGATTGGATTCTTGATCGTCAAAGTCATTTGAGCCAAGGGGATCCGAATGACTGGATTATCACTATTTTCATCAATTATTATTATAGGAGGATCTAATATGTTACATCTTGAAATTGTTGCTAGGAAGAGCGAAAGAACAGCGTTGATCGTCCATGCGTTGCGATTGAAACTGAGCGATCATATTGAAAAACGATTCCTCATCGCTCATCACAGCGTTGATCTTATTGTCTCCATTAACCTGGATCGCAAATATCAAAACAGATTTTAAATGATTTTATTTGAATTTTTTTAGTTTAGCCAAAGATGATGGAGTCTCACCCGAGGGGTAGTCGACTCATGATTTGGGTGTACGGATATTTAAATAAAAATATATTTTTCCATATTTTTTATATTTTTTTATATTTTTGCATATTTTTTATATTTTTTCATATTTTTTATATTTTTTCATATTTTTTATATTTTTTTATATTTTTTCATATTTTTTATATTTTTCATATTTTTTTAGTATTTTGTCATATTTTTTCGTATTTTGGCATATTTTTCGAATTTTTTCATATTTTTTCCTAATCTTTTTAAATTTTGCATGCTAGACCAGTTCGACATCCTGCGTTGCCACTTCTTGAAATCTCATTTGGCCAATCAGATTGGCCATTTTGGACACATATGAGAGGCAACGCAGGATGTTGAATGGTCTATTATAGCAAACAAGCAATAGAAACAGATGTTTTAATACAGAATAGGACTTTCTGCATGGACGCTACAGTTTCATTTGAAAGACGCACTTCAGATTGTTTTTGGTTCCGATAAAAATGATTACATGATTAGAAAAAAATAAAAATTGTCCAAGGATTTCTGAAATTCCACCTCTGCTTGACTGTTCCACATTATATAACGTGGAACAGTCTAGCAGAAAGGGAAAAATCAGGAATTTCAGAAAATCCTGGAAAAAGGAACAAAAAAGGGCATTTGATTTTTTAAAGTATAGAAGCATATTTTATTGAAAATTAAGTACACGAACTTTGAAAATTAATTACTTTCACGCAAAATTCCAATTTTAAAATGAAAAAAAAAACTCTTAATGTAAAGCTTCAAAAGCGGTAGTCCCATAAGACCCATGTTAAGTAGGCCCTCAAGCTACACACCGGCCGGAGTTGCCGATAGCCCGATAGTTGACGATTTCAATGTTGTTCTAATTTTCGTCATATTTTTGCAGCCGACTCTGGGGGAGATCGGCAAAAAAATAAAATAAGATAAAATAAAATAAATAAATCAAAAACCCACTTTTTGCCTATCTCCCCCTGCAAACGATACACGCTGGAAATTTTGCAACGCAACATCCGCAACTGGTCTATTATTCATCAATAGTGGAGTAAAAATAATTTCATAGTCGAAAAAATTGCAATAAGATGCAATATGTTCACGAACTTTGTTACTATAAACGATATTACCTCTGTATAAAACCCTTCTTGGATATTATTGAATTTTCTAAAAAAATATTGAAATGAAATACAAAATTTTTAGTAAACTCTTAATTAAAAACCATATTTAAAATAATTAAAAAAAAACCTAAAATTTTAAATTGATTCATTTTTTTATGTGCTAAATCATATGACCAAACAGAATGAAGGAAAACACCTGAAATTTAAAAAAAAAATTACGAGGTTTAACAGACGATGTGAGGCTTAACGTAGTTTTTGTATTGACGCCATCTAGCTTTCGATTCACATAAGGCCCTTTACTGCTATGCGATCTGATTTTGTTTTGCGCGGATATAATGATGCATGGGATTTTGAAATATTAAGTATAGAAATTGTCAATTGCGTTTGTTACCCGTTTATATTTTCTCATATTTTTTTATATTTTTCTATATTTTTTTATATTTTTCATATTTTTTCGTATTTTTTCGAATTTTTTTCGTATTTTTTCATATTTTTCCGTAATTTTTCATATTTTTTGTATTTTTTCATATTTTTTATATTTTTTCATATTTTTTCGTATTTTTTCATATTTTTCATATTTTTTCATTAAAAATACGGGGGTGTACGGATATTTTTTCGAGTCGACTACCCCTCGGTCTCACCTTTTTACTATTTGTTGGACGCTGACTTGAAATTAGACCAGTGGGAATTTTATTCTTGGAAACGCCAGAATCATCTGACAAACTGCTGGTGCTGGGCAGACTCACAGGCTGTTGATGCTCGACTATTAACAGCTAAAAGGGAACCGCACCAGATAAAGAAAAAAGGTTGAAAATGTCATTTATTATAAATTAAATGTATATAGGCCTAGTTGCTTTTGATCTTTTTTTCAAATGTTATAACATTCAACACTCGTCTTGTAAATAAAATATATATCATGCCGAATGCTAATATCTATATGTGAAACATAATATTATTACGTATATGGGAAGAAAAGAAAATATAAGACAAGAAAAGATGAGCGGATCGATACATTTATCGATCGTCTCTGCGTAATCTATCAACGAAATTGGGATATAGGAGAAAATATATAAATTGGCAAAAAATAACGAACGTTAATATTGCCGTATTGAACGGGTTCTGCGCGTTCCAATATAATGAATCAATACGCCATCATCAGCCTAATACACACAAAATATATGATTGAATAATAATTTGGATTTGTATAATAATTAAATAATAAAATGACAAAAAAAAGGAATGAAATTAACTTTAAATTTTACCGCTTTTCAGATGTAGTGTATAGCTATATAGTTAAATTTAATTTCTAAAAATAGAAATATATACATAGTCCTGAATAATGAATGAATCCCTACCTGCAGGAACATAAAAAATAAAAAAAAATACTTTTTCCATTTTAACAAAAGTTGACACTTGACGCCGTCATCACGTACACTACTTCCCACCCCCAAACAGGCTCTCAGCAAAACTCGATGATACTTAAACAAAATAAAAGGGCAACACACAAAACAGTACAGTCCCTGTTATTATTATTTATAATAGTTTGAAAATGATGTCAAATTTCGTTTATATTCACATTCCATATTATAATTTGATGGAAACTAAATTTCATGAACACATTTGAATTCGTCCCACGTTATGTTATAGGAAATTTAAACATTTACCATTTGAAAGAGAAAATTTCAAACATTTTCCCAGATAAAAATGTATATAGAATATATAAGGAAGAAGAGCAGCTAAAAAGCTTTTGTATATTGAAAGGCGACGAGCTGCAGGGACGAGCCATTAATAATATTAAAACTCTCGACATAATAGTAATAATGCTGGGCCTAATATAGCTGCGTATTATTATGATTGCTCTAGATTATATACACATCTACTCTATAACAGTGTCTGCGCTACGGCGCTACTGCTGGGGGTGTTGGCCATCAAAAGCAGTAGCGAAATATCGGCCAACAATAGAGTCGTATTAGATATAAAAGTACTGGCAGCAGTCTGCGACTAGACTATAGTACACAATTACATACAATAAGAGATAGAGGCGCCCTATGCCATTAGTCTATTACTATTGTACACTTTATTACAAGCTGCTGATGTACTGTAGGCTACTAGACTAATACCAAATAATAGCCAATCTCTTCTTCTTCTTCTACTTCTCTTAAAATAATGTCTTATAAGCCATCAAATAATAATAATATGACATCGATTTCGTTTTGATCACGTTTAATATGTAACTGACATTTATGTTTTATTGATTTCTTTTGTATATACAGGGACTCTGTTGACGGTTTAAAAACAGAGTGGAGTAGATAATAGAACGACTCTGCTGCTATAATTTTATTAGATGGACGTCGCTCATCATTTCCTTGCAAAGACAAAATATAAATACATAAGACTGACTGCGTTTTGTTGATGCGCTAAACATGTGATAATAAACATCTAAAATATCCCCCATGAGAGCTCATAAATGAATGAACATCAACTCGTCCTGTATATCCTACATAGTCGAAATAGAAACTCGACTTTTAAACAAAAAAAAACTAAACAAATAATCCGAAATTTCAAATTGAAGAAAGACAGCCGGTCGTCACCTGCTCTCATCTATATAGTATGTATCTGTCCTATTACTGGATGTAAATGTGTTGAACGCAAATAGTTAATCAAGTGCAGCAACGCGTATACACGTACGACTTTGCACGTAGTTGGACAAAACAAAAAAGAATAAGAAACAGCAGCTGGACGTGAAAGGAACAAAAATCTATACTAATGGACTCGCATTTTCCTTTTCACAATTGCACGATTCATTCTTTGATATATACGAGAGAGAGAGAGAAAGACGAAATGTTTATGGAGCGGCAGGCACGAACGTCTCGGCAGAAGGCGGCATATATAAAAAAAGTGTGAAAAGAAATTTTTATAAAAAAAAAAGTTTTTCAAAAAAAAAAGTGAAAAATATAAAGATTATATAACGAATAATAATATGAAAAGAGACGCCGGCGACGTGACAACGCGTTTGAGGCACGTAGCGATCCCGCTCTTTCTTGCGTATAGTATACACATATACTGTATATAGGTACAGCCTATATTATATATATCCTACGTACTCTATAGCTCGTTTGTAATATAGAAACAACGCGCGCTAATTCATGTTTTATTGTGCTGGACGTCTTTTTAAACTCTGTTACATATACGTATTCAAATTCATTGAGTCAATAACATCAAAAATACTACCGCGTATACTTTATTATAATCATATTATTATTATAGACTAAGATGAAAGTTTATTACATATAAAAGCAATAAATATCATCATCATCAGCTCTATTGTATATTAGCAATCAATTTGATTTCATGTATATCTGGTCGAGCAATATAAGAAGAATATAAGATATGAAATCTCAGCCACCGCGTCGCGCCGCATGGGAGCGCATAGCATTCTTGATATAATAATTATTCCCTCTTGGCTTCCAAGAGGGTCCTGTGGGGTGTTATTAGGACCGGTTTTTCGGACAATTAGCGGGTTTCGTGGGATTTTTCACTTTGATCTTGTCCGTGGTGGGTGGGCTTAATCAAACTTGTTGAGACGAACAATTTGATATGAAAATAATCCCGATCTGTTCAGCGGATCGTGAGCGCTTGCGAATAAACCGCTTTCGTCGTTTTTGCGGTTTCGGTTTGGATTTTGGGAAGGGGGTGAATTTTCTTTGTTTTTGGCGGGTGGTTTGGGGAGGGGGCTGGAAAGGGTGAATTTTTTGCAGTGTTCGTCCGAATAAATTTTTTGATGCCGCTTTTAATCACCTTGATCCCAGAAATACTCCCCTTTTCACAGTAGAAGTTCTTACCCTTACCTCTTTTTGTTTATTCCCGCCATCAAAACGATGAAAAGCGGCATCTAAAAATTTATTCGGACGAACACGAATTCTTTGTGGATCGGTGCATCGGGATGGGTGGATTTTTCAGAGGTGGGATTTTGACAGACTGTGCGGAATGTTGTGAGAAAGTGAAACACTGTCAGAAAAAGCCTTCTGCTTTTGCTTTGTTTATGAGTTTGTTTACTTTGAAGGTAAACATTATCGCTTGCCCAATCGTTAAAAAGACGAAAAAAAAAATTAATGAATAACAAAAAAAAAAAAACTCCAAGAGGGACCTGCCGCCACACCGGCACCTCCTGGTTTGCTGCGTCCATCAGCAAATAGAGAAAAGACATTCTCCCTAGCTTCTTCTTTTTGTGTGTGTGTTTTCCCCCGTTGCTATAGCCCAGCATGTAATAATATATTTACTAAGTAGAATTTAATGACAACGAAATAAAAGAATGGACTTGGATGACGTGGGATGACGATGTTTAACCTTTTGGCGCGCGTATATGTGTTTTTTTATATTTGTCATTCACTGCGATGCTATGGCATATTTTTTCATGTAGCGCAACCCGTCTGCATGTAATATAGTCATCATCCTGACGTTTAAATAATAAAATAGATATAAAAAAGAGAGACAAGCGGGTTCAGATGCCAGTGACCTTTCAGCTCCCGTACGTACCTCATCTAATAGACTATACAGAAACCGCAAAAATAAAAGATATACACAGAATGAAAAACCCAAACAACAAAACAACGTGTGTTACATTATAGATATACTGTGTATGTGTGGTGGTATATCCTATTGCTGAGCTGTCGTTAATATATACCCGGCAACAGTTTTGCCTCTGCTGTGTAAAACAAGGAGCTACATCATACACATACAACTTTGTTCTTTCTAATGTTCTAATTGTTACATTATACTCTCCTATACACACACACACAGAGTGTTGTTGTACATCATGTATAGTCTCTCTCTCTCTCTGTGTCTCCTTGTTGCTGTATACAGCAGCACGATCTAATTGATTGTTCGCTATTTCCTTGCTGATATACTGTGGATGCTCACATGTTTTTCGTTTGTATGTGCCAGCATCTCATAGCTACTATACCCTGTTTTTTTTAATATTTCTATATTTTCACGGCCAATGTGTGTATAGAAACGGGACACGAGTGCCGCTACGTATATAATATGTAATACAAACATATATTATCCTCTATAAACAGCCGGGAGCAAAAGCGGAGAAATATAATATCATCTCATCATCTATACATGAGCATCAGCGTCATATATTATTGTATTACAATATGATCAACTCGGAGTCTAATGTGTTCACTTTGACACGTGTCACGGTGTATATACACCCCGGCGCCTGATGCACCCACGTCATTCATCATTATTCAAGTGTTGTTGATTGCTGTTCAACAGCACAAGAGGATTAACGAGGTCGTTTGTATATACTACTCTATTTTTTTTTGTTAAAAAATGTTGTATTACAACTCTCATGTTCGCTTCTACGTACCTGCTAGCGAGAGTGAATGACATCTACTTTCCAATTAACGCGCATATAAAGCGTCAAACTTGTATAGCGGCAACGCAGAATATAATATAGGAAAAGATCTCGTGTACGTACCCTGAGATCCTCTCCCGTCTCTCTCTCCGGCGCAATGCACGAGTATAGATGATTATATTCATATAACAAATAATATAATACTTCATTTTGATGTTGTTGAATGAGTCGACAGAGTTGCCAGCAGCAGCAACTTCACAATATTATTATACAATGTAATATGACGCAGGGGTTTTGGTCAATGTGCCTGTGATGGGTCAAGGGCTATGAAATCATTGGCTTTATAAATTGAAAGTAATTCAAGTTAAATTAAAATTGAAAGATGATTCTCGATGTTATAATAACGAAACTTGTTATACAGTCCTCCGTGTGCTGCTGTGCGTGGGTGTCTTGATTTTATCTTTTATTGTTTTCAAATATAAAAAAAAACAAAGGTGAACCAGGCACGTGTAAATGTCAAGTTACATACAGCAAATGTATAGACGGGGCGATATATCGATCGACTATGTACGACGTGTGTCATCTGTGTGTTTTATTTTGTTGTTGCACGGATGCTGACGCCGGTCTCGTTTTGTTGTTTTTGTTTTGTTTTGTTTTTTTTTCAAAAAGTGCGGATAGAATAATAAATAATAAGATGTACACAGCAGCACATACTCTGAATATTTGTTTCTTTCTTTCATAAAGGAAAAGTTGAATTTCTATCGGATTATATTATAAAGAGAGTGAGAGAGACGTTGGGACGATGGAAAACCACCAGACTATATGATGATGTAATATCCATAAAATAATGAGGAGGAAGTTGGAGCCGAGTCCACCGAGTCCACGTCCCACTACAATGTTAAGCTAAGCCTATATCTACGTATATAAGTATATTTAATATTTATATATACCCAACAACATTAGATGGGACAATGTTGCTGTTGTATAGAGTTACTTGAGAGAGCAAACTTGAACGGTATCGTCGTCATCAGCCGAATAATTCAACTCGTTGATTCAAAATGTATCATAAAGTATAAACAAAATCCTCTTTAAGATGTTGCGCAAGTTGACCGTAGATTATAATGCAGCTTTGCATATTTGACGGGTCATTTATTATGTACATAGCCAGTTACTATTACGTGATGCGTGTGGGAGTATATAGAAGAAGGAACTAGAGGCTATAGAGGTGGGTGGTATTAGATCTTTTACGTACGTCGATTCAATTTTCTTGGAAAGATGTCTTCTTTTGTATAATAATTCGAATTATTCGATTTCTTAATTGTTCATTCACGTCACCCATATGTGCCCCGTGTACTACATAACACGCATAACATAACATGATGACATACACGAGTGAAAAGTCAAAGGTGCTGCTCTATACAGCCAAGAGAATTCCAGTATGTGGAAATATGAGCGTTATTATAAAGAGATGCGCTCATCTTCTTCAATAACGCAAATGTCAAGAAGTTTCAACGCGCTCCTGTTGGGAAGCAGAGCAGAATTAGTAGACAAATGCTTATAATATGGTATATGCAAAGAAACGTGTGTATACTGGGTGCGTGGGGGGGGGGGGGGGGTAAAAGGTGGAAGCCCAAGGGTTCTTATAGTCGGTCACGATCGCTTCATTAACATCGTCAGAGAACGCGATGAACAGCTCGTCATCTTTTTTTCTCTTTCAAATCTCAATGGGGAATGGGGGCAGACTGGGAGAGTTTCAACGATGATGTTTGATGGATGATTCGTTCCATTCATCTTATTTCCTTCATTTCTTTATATGTTTCTGCGCTCTATGCGTCTCTCTCGCGTTATATCTACGTGGAGGGCGGACTTATGGTTTTCCAGTCCTATAATTTAGATCGTTTTTTGTTTTGTTTGCTTTGATTTTTTTGGAAAAAATTTGACGAGAGGAAATGTTGATTTATCTTGAGAAATTATAAAAATTTGCGCTTTATTCGCGCGAAGATGTATTGATCGACGTCTCAATTCAAGATCTATTCAAAAATCAAAACACCGTGGAAATATCCTCTTGTGTTATTACAGGAATTCATATTGAAATCCTTTCCTTTTTCTTCATATGTGAATTGGCAGTTTAATTAAAAATAAGTTGAATTTCAAATCCGAATTGGTAATTTAATTATTATTCAAATAAATCACAAGTTTATAGTTCTACTACATTTCAAATCTTTTTATAAAGGATGAAATAAGAATTTGAAACGATTATTTCATTGAAGAAAAAGAATAATTCGATATTTAGTTGACTAATGAATATACATTTAGACTTTATTATAATTATGTCTAGATTTCCATCATATTGAAATAGAGACCTTTCTTTTTACAAAATATGCCCTGCGTGTATATGAATATGGAACATGTGTACAAACTGTACATATATTAACCGCGGTAAACTGCAGCATAGCCTTCAAGGCTTGTTGTATATTAGAGGGAGGATAAAGTTGTAGTATACAGGAATTGAACAACCGGATGAAAAGGAACGACGTCGTATATACCCGATCTCTCTCCGTATATCCTCAGCCTATTATTTAATAAATATATAGTAAAGCTATAGCCGCCCCGGCAACTTTATATATATTCCACTAGAGCAGAAGTAATTAGACCATGCAGCCTAGTATCCATCCATAACTACCGTAGTAACCGTACTACCATATATAGTTCACATGAGGAAATGGGATTTTAATTGGTGCTGAAAAAAGGCCCCGCCTATTCATGTGTGATAGACTCGAATTCTTAAAATAAATACATATAATATATCAATGAGCTCAAAAAGCTCATTCTCTCAATCTATATTCCTTCCTCTAAATATTCTGCGTAATATAGTCTTTATATAATATGCTGCCGTTGAACTACTTTCACATCATTTACATATGCTGGCTGGCTACCCTCAAATTTATATTGCCTCTATTATTATACGTATTTTCACTCTTCCGCCATGTTATTATATAATAGGCAGTCGGGGTATTTGTTGATTTCATCCGGGAGAAAGAATGTCAACACGTATACTATAATTTCTTAGCACCGAGATCTCGTTTGACGGATGATAAACTACGGAGAATTTAGTGGAAACATGTTATAGTCATGGTGCTGGTGTGTGTATAGAAAAACAACTGGAATATATTCTTCTTATTGGCTGCGCTGCAACTGTGGGGATTTTACCGTCAACATCTCCGCGTGAAGATCAACAACGCGTCGCGGAATAAAGGTGAAACCTTTTATCAAATCACGCCAGCAGCGTTGTCACGTTGTCACATCAAACGTGTAGAACAAACACATGGCGGAGCACAGCGCATATCACGGTCTGTGATTTCATAGTCACAACACGCACGCAACGGACTGGAAATTGTCAAATTTTCTTATACACAGACGCGGGCGACGACGGTGTCAAATCAAAACAAACAAATGAGAGAGGATTCTGATGTCCGCTTTTTTTCTTATGTATAACTCTGAATCTAAACGCGACAGCACACAGCACACATAGAAACGTTTCCATCATCTTGAAACAACATGGAAGATTTCAAGTGAACTCGGTCACTGTTGCTACGAGATGACAATTCAGTTGGACATTTTGATATCTTCCGTTATAAATGGACGCGGAAGAAATTTTATAGACAAAAAAAAGTAGATATTACACGCTGTATCTGTCGTTACTAGGCAAATAATGAGCCAGCATAAGTGACCGACTAATAAATACGAAATCAAAACGGACCTTTTATTTTTTTTAATTGTGCGTCTTTCTCGTATTATATACGTCGATCGATATACTATTTCCCTTTAGTTGATTGTTGGCGGCCTTTCATTGGACTCGCTTGTCATATTTTCTATATATCTAAATATATATTAATATTGGACTTTATTACATACAACGGACGTACTATATTTACTATACGGCGGTGCCTCAATCCACATCCGTTTTTCTGTGTGTGTATATACTGTCTATATGTATATACTAGTCATAAACAGCCTACTAACCTACTCATAAAAAAGTCGTCTGCTAAAGCTTCGACTTGTTGTGTTTTTGTGCTCCCGATTTTTTGGATATTGTGTTTTCTTTCCTGGTTTGTTTTCAGCAGCTTTTGATTTATCTCGTTTGCGAGTGAATCTAGAATCTGTGGATTGTGTAATAGTTTTGTGCGCGTGCGTGTAGCGCTTATACTATTAGCATGCAAAATATAATTATAGACGAATTAAGAATTTACCGCATTGTATTTCTGAAAGTGACGAACACACAGCTGAAGGAATTTTATGAAGGTTGATACAGTCAATTCGGGAAGTCTGGCCAAATGGAAAGTCTGGTCGATGAGAAGGGTAGTAGTTTAGCACAATGTGGAATAAAGTTGCAAAATAAGAGAAAATGAAGTGAAGTGAAGAATGGTTGGTTTGGAGAAGAGTGTAGGGATGTCTTTACGAGAGAAAGAGAAAGTAACAAGTGCGGGTTTTATCTATTTGTTAGTCTTATTTATTACTTTTGCTAATCTGCTCAGCGTATGAACAGCTATACCATAGGGTCAAAGTTAACAATATTCTCCGTGGTTTTACTAGTCTATTTTCTGCACGTGATTTCCTGTTTTCCTTCGTTCAATTAACTAGTTTAACGTTTCCAGATGTTTTTCTAGAACTTTCTAATTGGCAAGGGTTAATATAAGTGAACCATCTTTCATAGCACGAGTAACGTGTATACGTCACTACTCTTGTTGCTACTTGAAGGTGGCGAATCCTTACATCACTCCCCCTCCCATTTTGTTGCGTCCCGCAACAATCACTCTCGGCTCAGGTATGTAGAACATCAAAGAATGTGAATTCCTCGCTCACGACTAAAGACACCGATTTGGATACAATTTTCCATACATCGAGGCTCTCTAGTTGATTCGCTCGCGGGCATTTCTTTTGGAAATCATTACTCCAATAAGCCTTGATTGATCGTCTTTTCTAATACTACTATTCTTTTTTTTTTTTTGTTCGTTTCTTTGCTTTCCTTGAGAAAATGTTAACCATACTGATAAAAGTCTAATTGATGTGCTATAGAATGGTATACTAACTTATTATGGGAAAAAAATCATTAATGGAAAGAAATGAAATGATGTGTTTTGGAGTGAAAGTGTGTAAATGTTGGGGAACATGTGGTTTTAATTTGCAAGACATAAGAGCACAAGGTATTATTGATAGAGAGTGAAAAAAAAATTAATTCACTGCGTCGCACAGTGAATGAAGAGAAAAGGAAAAAGTTTAAATTGTGTTAAAAATGGAAAGGTGCACTTGTGCAAAATTATTTTTCTAGACAATTCTTGGTTCTCTCCTTGGTCGTTTTGGGTAAAACTCATCATCTTCTGGTCTATTATTACGAATTGCTCGTTGCTGTCTCGGCTTCTGTCGCCGTGGTGGGCCGGTTGACCGCTCAGATGCTGTGGAACGGGATGAATATGATTCCCGTGGTGGTACGACGATTTGGAGTGGTAGAAGAGGGATGGCTGGTGCTGCTTGGATGGCCAGCTGGGACTTTTTACAACAGGTTAATTTGAGGAGTTTTGATAGGATGGGAAAGGCTTTGAGTAAGAGACTCCCGATTCCACAAAATCTTACTGCGAAGACTGAAATCATACCGAATCCTGATACTGCTCCAAAATTTTTTAACCATCCTCCCATTTTGGCCACAAAATCAACGTGAGGTGCATCACTATGATGAATTAAGACGTTCAATGTCAACAGTTCCCGCGAGTTGTCAACGGCGTTGTGCTCGTGAATCGTTGCTAAGATGTCCGCCATCACTGACGAGTCACTGATTGGGCTGTTTCCCATCACTGTGTTCATTTGCAAAATGTTTTGTAAAGAATTGTCGGCTTCGTATTTGTTTTTTCCCACTAACTGTCTGCCTTGCACTGAAACTATTGGAAGCACTCGGACCCAGTCGCCATTCTGAAATGCATGCGTTTTTCCATTAAAGTTGACATAATGAGTGGGCCAGTAGCAGTTCGTGAACGGAACCAATTCCCATCCGTTTGTTGCCATGGTGGAATTTAAATAGATTGGTTGAAATCCACAAACGGTTTCTCCAACTGAAAAAGTTACGTTTTGTGGTGCACATTTTTGTAATTGGACTTGTTCCCCCCAAATAATTAATTTGGAGCAGATCGGAAGGTTGAGCAGTGTAGCTGCGTACCAACCGCTGTATTTTGCGCTCATCATAATGCTGTTATGGGCTGCTCTGCGACTCTCGCACTGTAAACGTCTGACCTCTATTACGAGTTTGTTTGCCATGTCAACTGCCAGATCCTTGGTATATTGTGTGTGGGCGGCATCTGCGATTTCGGCTGCCAACACATCAGGAGCCTTGTCTTCTTTTGTTTTATTTCGGGGTTTCGTCGGGTCAGTAATATTGTAAAATTGGGTCCCTGGTTTTTGGATTTCTGTTTTGTTTTCTGGCAATCCTTTAATTAGAGGAAGCATATGGAGCTGGACAATAATTTTTGTCCATTCCATCAATGCTCAACAAGCCAGGTTTATTGCAAAATTCCAAAGGCATGGAAGTGTTGATGAGATAGTCAGTCTGGCTCACTTTGTCCTGTAGCCGTTTGATGTGCGCATCATTTGTTCCATATAAAAAACCCTGATTCATTCTTTTACCCACTACTTTAAGTTCACAAGGTTTTTTTTTTCCTTGTATGCGTCTTTCCAAATCAGTGTTTGGAAATTCATCGTCACCGATCCATTGTAGGGGAACTCTAAAGTACCTAGTGGCGAATTAATTGTACAATTATCACACTCGCTTTCGAGCGCTACTTCTTCAATTTTGCAGTTAAGCATTACTTCTTTAATATTTCGAAGCCATACAGGCTGGGCATTCGGATATACATCAAAGATAAATTTATTTTTCCCCGCTGGAAACATCGTGTTTCCTCCGCATTTCCTCATGTCTTTCATTTCCTCACATTCGGTTGCCGAGGGCGTAACCGAACGTTTTGTTTGTGAAGGGTGGTGCCACCCCAAAAAGTCAGTAAAAACTGACTTGTGTGCGAGCCACATGCTACATACATGACCCGGGAATCTCTTTACTTCAGGTAAATGGGAGTATAGGGTGAAATTTACAGGCAAGGGGGGGGATGGATCTTCCGATCCTAGCAAGCAGTCCTCGTCGTCGAAGTCGAGAAATCCCCTCATTTCTGGGCTACTACAGTTGCATACTGTGGCTGTTATGGCCCAAGCAGTCTGTAGACCAGCTAGGAGTGCTAATGTGAAATAACTGTAGAATAATGCAGATTGATTGTTTTTTGGAACGATTTTCACATTTTGTTCATACGTTTCGCTCATAAAATACTTTTTATATTACGGACAAAATTGATTTTTTTAATAGCTAGAAAAAAATAGAATGTGGTTTATCGATGGACAAAGAAAAAACAAAGAAAAGAGACCTATCTTCCGAACGCATTATGCGAACGGCTCAACAACAGGCTGATTTGAGCAGAATTAATAAAAAATTAAGTTCAGAATTTACCCACGCTTATATATCCCGCGGCTAATTAGCGCACAATTAATAAATAATTCAATTCGTCTTTTACTTGCGCTTAATTAGCGCATAATTAATAATAATTCCCTTCGTCTTATATTTACGCTTAGTTAGCCCGTGGCTGACTAGCGCAATAATTAATAATAACATTTTGTTTAAAAAGTTTCCCCCGTTTCAACGCTGATAAGCGCACATTTTCTTAAAAAAATTCCCGTCGTCTTATATTTGCACTATTTTGTTTAAAAAGTTTCCCCCGTTTCAACGCTGATAAGCGCATAATTTATTTAAAAAAATTCCCGTCGTCTTATATTTGCGCTCAGTTAGCCCGAGGCTGACTAGCGCAACAATTAAAAATAATATTTTGTTTAAAAAGTTTCCTCAGTTTCAACGCTGATAAGCGCACATTTTATTAAAAAAATTCCCGTCGTCTTATATTTGCGCTCAGTTAGCCCGAGGCTGACTAGCGCATCAATTAAAAATAACATTTTGTTTAAAAAGTTTCCCCAGTTTCAACGCTGATAAGCGCACCTTTTATTAAAAAATTCCCTTCAATATTTATTCTATACCTGTGCTTAGTCAGCTCACGGTTGGTTAGCGCAAAGTTTATGACAATTCCATTCATAATTTGTCCATGCTTTGGTTGGCCCGTGTCTGACTAGCGCAACAGTTATCAGTAATTCACTTCGTCATTTACCTACGCTTAATTAGCCTGCGGCTGACTAGCGCAGTATTGAGTAGTAAATTGGTTGGCATCGTAAAATCATAAAAGTCCTTAAAACAAATAGTCTTCTAATTTAATTATAACATTATCAAATGATACTTGGTATAGTGGCCAAACCACCCGACTGGCATGCCGGATTGTTTGGTTCGGTTCCCCTCCAAGTCAATATTATTAATATTTTTTATTTTCACTCAATGATGTCGATTCATAGTTTTATAATATACATTTTGCTACCTGAATTACGAGGAATGTGAAAAAAATAGAGGTATTCTAACTGTAGTATGTGGTTAATTATAGTAATAATTATTAAAAAGTTCATTCATTTCATCATCTTTCCTTCATTCACTTAGCCTAGGTAACTGACGCGAAACATTGGACATTGCTATTTCTTCATTCTTTCCTTATCTCTTTTATTAGCCCGAGGCTAACTAGCGAAAACGAGTAACCAAAAATTCTTTCATTGTTCCTTTCTCTCTGTTCTTTCTCTATTCTTCCAATTTCTTTCTTTTTTCGCCTTAGGCTAACAACAGCACAGTGCGAGTGCCCTTGTTTTTTCCGTTGCGCAAGGTCGATCAGGTCGTTCCAACTCGTCATGTATTTTCGACGGCCCTGAAACGTATTCAACCTTTCTTTCAGTGCCTAATTTCTTCTGTGATTGTGTGGTTGTTTTTGCGCGGCTCTTTATAACAAAAGTTTTGTGTTGTTTCTTCTGTGATTGTGTGTGTGTTTACTTGTTTTATTTTTTTTGGATTCTCTTATTCCTTTCGTAAGGTAAGTGTTAGTTCCTTAATTAAGGCTTTATTAAGAGACTGCTCGACTTGGCCGTCAGCAGATAATAGAAATCAGAATGTGCGTTTTAAGAACGGCTCAGTAGTTTGGCTCGTTAGCCTTGCGGCGGCCCGACTTAACGCATATTGCCTGTTCTGTTTAACCTGTTTTTAGTACTGTCAGACCAAGGTGGGTCTGACAGATAAGTGGAGCCAGAGTATTTCGGATACTGCTGTCCTCTTTAGATTTTGTGCATGCTTTTTATTTGGATCGGTTCGGCCTACGGTTCGTTTTTTTTTTCTTTTTTCTTGGTCTATTTTAGACCCGCGTGAACCGTAGTCCGTTTTTTTTGTCCGAACCGTTTCGTTTACTTTTTTTCTGTTTTTCTCTGTTCGTTCAGAACTGGTTTTTTGCTTGTGTTTTGTTTTTGTTTTCCTATGATCCACCGCCGGTGCGGTATTTTTTCTTTTTTCTTTGCCTGTATATTTTGTTTTTACTTTATTCTCTTTCTTTTTATTTGCATGTGTCGGTGGTGATGTAATACATTCTTAGTCTGCGTCTCTTCTGACCAGCTATGAATGTTAATTATCACCACCGGCGCCTATTCGCCAAGGCTTATCGTTTGTTTGGCCTAGTAGGCCTAGTTAGCCGTTGTTTTCTTTCTTTTTTTTTGAATAGGCCTACGACGCCGTCGCCTTTTTTGAATAGGCCTACGACGCCGTCTGTTTTCTTTCTCTTTTTTTGAATAGGCCTACGACGCCGTCGCCTTTTTAATAGGCCTACGACGCCGTCGCCTTTTTAATAGGCCTACGACGCCGTCTGTTTTCTTTTTTTTTTGAATAGGCCTACGACGCCGTCGCCTTTTTTTTGAATAGGCCTACGACGCCGTTTGTTTTCTTTCTTTTTTTTTGAATAGGCCTACGACGCCGTTTGTTTTCTTTCTTTTTTTTTTTTTTTTGAACAGGCCTACGACGCCGTCGCCTTTTTTTTGAATAGGCCTACGACGCCGTCGCCCTTTTTTTTCCATTTCCTTTTTTATTTTACTTTCTTCCACTCTTACTCTACTATCCCGTTTTAACTTGATATTTTCTTTCTTTTTAACTGAATAGGCCAAGCCTACCGTCGCTTGTTTGAAATTTGATCAAGTTTTTTAATCTCTTCTCTATACCTTTTTGTTTTTCTATATCTTTTCCACTTGGTGGTTAATTTTTTGACTTAATTGGCCTGTGAAGCCGTTGATTTGCTTAATAGGCCTGCGAAGCCGTCGCCTTTTTTTTTTTTTTTTCCATTTCCTTTTTTATTTTACTTAGTTTTTTTGTTTGTTTATTTTATTTTTATTTTTTTTTTTTCTTCTTCATTTATGTTTTTCCTTTGATTGAGTCGGTAGTGGTGTGATTCATTCTCAGTCTGCGTCTCTTTTGACCAGCTATGAATGTTAATTATCACTACCGGTTCCTATTCATCAAAAGATTCAAAACATTTTCCCATCTGGCCTATTAGGCCTAGTTAGCCGTCGCTATTTTCTTTCTGATCTATTTATTCTATTTCTTAGCCTTTCGAATGACAACAATACAACGATACGTTTTTAGTTTTTTATTCATTCCACATTACTTTTAACTAATTAACAACTCTTCTATAGTGATCAATGGAATTTTTATTTTATTTGCGGTAGATTATTCTTTAACTCTCTCTACTCCTATAAGGTTCCCGTCCGGATCGTAAATATGCCTTACAGCATAGAAATTCTTGATCCTTTGACCAGGTATTATCCTAAAGGATCGATTCCTAGCAAACTGGGGACTGAAATCCTCACTGGCTATAATCGAATTTTAAAAAAAAATTTTTTTTTTTTTTTTTTTTTTTTTTAAGAAATGACAAAAAAATAAAACATTTTTCTTAATCAGACTCCATACCTTTCTGGTCCGGATAGATTTTTAAACAGGCGTGAAAGTGTTGGCGAACTCGCTCAACACGTTCATGATTGTCTGCGTTCATAATGGTAGATGCTTTCCTTCTACTTTTTACTTTTTACTTTATATACTTTTCTCTCAAGGTTTCTTTGTCGAGTAAGAGACGTTCCTCGACGTTACCCTATCTTCTGTTGACCCTTAGTCATCTTTACTTCGTAAGAAGTTGTGAATCGCATCGAGATAATGACACCCTCCAGGCTAACTTTAACTTTATTTTCCAGCAATGTTTATCTGGATTAATTTTATCAATATTGACCATGCGATTGTCTCGAAAACAGCGATGGCAATAATTTGAGAAAAAAAAATAATAAACTAAATTCTTCCACATTTTCAATTGATTCCAATCACTCTAGAAAGTGTTTCCAATCACTTATGGTTAATATTGATTAACTTTCTCGTAACTTTTCGACAATTTTGATTATGATACTCTCTATTTCCTTTTCTTAACTTTATACTTTGCGTTATTTAGAATTTTTTGGAACATGAGGAACTTGTTGTTTCTCTTTTGTATTTTCCGACATTGCAAATGGTGATGACAAAATACAAAAAAAAACATTTCTCTTCTAATCTTCTCCCTCTTCTTCGTTGCGTTTTCCTTCGTCGTGTTTTTTGAATACCGCTGTCAGGTAGCAGTACGGCTTAGCCGGTTTTTTCCGCGGCTGTGCAGATAGCCAGCTCCAGTACTCGTCACCTTCTGGAATCAGGGCCCGGGCGTCTCTCTCGGCCTCGATTTCCTCTACTTTTTTTTCTTCTTTTCCTTCGTCGTCCAGGAGGTCGAAGTTGTCTTCGCATGACAAGCAGGCCTCTCGAACGCGGACGACTTCTAACCCATTCTGGATGTCGTCCTTGTCCTCCGCGTTCTCAAACGCGCGTAATTTCTCCATCCAGCACTTCAGCTCGTAGTCACGTTGGTTGCAATCTGTGCAATTGAACGTGTATGCCATTTCGACTCTTTGATATGAATGTTTCCCTTCTCTTTCCTTCAGTCAGATTAAATAGCTTTTTTTTCTCTACTTTTGGGTTTCCGTACATCTTTTGGTAATTAGTCCAAAACGAAATCTCGGAATTTATCTGGGAGGCGAGACGCTCTCCCTGACCTTCTCCCTCCCTCCTTTGATTTGTTATCTTGACTTGCGCCTTCTCTATTGTTATTTTCTTTGGGTTCGTTAACCGATTCTTTATTTTGAGTGGTGACCGTTTCCCGCTCCATACTTCTTTGATTAATTTCTTCTTCCTCCTCTTCCGTGTCTTCTTCTTCTACTTCATCCATTTCTTCTTCTTCTACCTCATCAATTTCTTCTTCTTCTAAACTATCTTCGTTGTTGTTTACTCTTTCCGCTCCTAATTTTAACTCTCGTAAATCGTCGAAATCGACACATTCTTCGTCCCTCCAAATCATGCATTCCGTCAATATTTTCAAACGATTGACATGCGTGAGCTGCGTCCCGTTCCCATTATACGTTCGAATTTCTACCGTGTGGTTAGGGAAGACTTTCGAAATGCGGAAAGGCCCTTGATACCTGGGATTTAGTTTTTTGCTTGTTCCTAATTTAGTCTTTCTAACGTCCAGTAGGACGCGATCCCCGATTTCGAATTTGTCTTCCTTAGCTCGTCTATCGTACTGGATCTTCTGTTGACGCCTAGCGTCTAGCAGATTTCTTTTAACGAGGTCGAATCCTTCTCTTAGGCGTTTCATCGTTTGACTCTTATAGTCTTGCGGCGTAATTAGCTCTTTTTCTGGGATTAGGAATCGGTCTATTACCATGCTGGGGTCTCTCGCCGTTATTAAAAAATACGGACTCTCCATCGTTGAGGAGTGCACCGAATTTCTGTAGGCCGAAGCCATTGGGCCTAGAACCTCCTCCCAATTTTCGAAGCCGTCGTCGATATATTTTCTGACCATTTCCACCACCGTTTTGTTAAAGCGTTCCGTCATCCCATTCGACTGTGGGTGATACGCTGTAGTAGTTTTATGCTTAGTTTTTAACTCTTTACACAGACTATTGAATAGCCTAGATGTAAAATTTGAGCCTCTATCCGTTACAATAATTTTTGGGGGCCCATGATACAAAATGATTCTATCCATTAGGGCCCGACAAGTCGTTTCCGCTGTTTGATCCGGCAGCGCTACGACTTCGGTCCATTTTGAAAAAGCGTCTGTCATAACAAGGACGTGTTTATTTCCATTCGAGGATTCGGGTTTGATGGGCCCTAGAAAATCCATTCCTATTACTTCAAATGGGGCGGTCGCTATCTCTAAAGGGTGTAAAAAAGCTCTCGTAATCACCCGTCTTTGTAGGGCACAAGTATCGCATGTCATGCAATAGTGCTTTATCTCTCGCAACATGTTAGGCCAGTAAAATTTATCGCGTATTCGGAGATACGTACGCAGGAAGGCAAGATGTCCTGCTAGTAACGATGCGTGATATTCCTTAAGAATACTTTTCCTTAAAGAATATGGCACGACGGTTTGTTCTTGCAAAAATTGTCTCCTTTTTTTTGATGAGGGTAGGAAATCCCTCCTCAAAATTCCTTGCCTAATATGAAATAAATCTATTTCCTTAACCCAGTCGGGGTTTGCCAGCTCGTCTTCTTTTGTTAGGATACCTTCTGTTAGATAGTTAATAATTTTGGAGCAGGTTTCGTCTTTTCCTTGCTCCTCTATAATATTGTCTGTGAACTCAGTCCGTTCCTCTTCTGTGACCACTTGAATCCGGGAAAGAAAGTCAGCGTTGGCATGTTCTTTTCCCGGTTTGTAGGTGATCTTATATTTTAAGGTCGACAGTTCTATGGCCCATCTTCCAAGTCTACTTTTTTCATCTTTATGGGTTTGCAGCCATTGTAAGGGACGATGATCACTGATTATTTCAAACTTCTCGTCTTGTAAATAATGGCGATATCGTTTGATCCCGTAGACGATAGCTAGGGCTTCTCGCTCGATAGCCGAGTAGTTTCTTTCCGCTGCATTCAAGTGTTTGCTTGAATATGCGATGACCACTTCTTTATCGTCTTGCATCTGGCTCAGTACAGCCCCAATTCCGTAATTACTGGCGTCAGTAAAAATTAGAAATTCTTCATCAAAATTAGGGAAGGCTACGATTGGTGGCGTAATGAGACATTCGCGAAGTGTCTCAAACGCTTCCTGCTCCGCTTCTCCCCATTTCCAGACGTTTTCGTCTACCTCCGCCTTGATCATCTTCTTTAATTTCTTATTTAATTTATCTTTCTTTTTCTTTGTCAGCTCGATCAACGGATGAGCAATCTCAGCGAAATTTTTAATAAAGCGCCTATAGTAGGAAGCGAGTCCCAAAAATGACTGTATTTCTACTATTGTTGTTGGCCTTTTATAATTTTTTAATTGTTCAATTTTTTCTGGGTCAGGTGTGATTCCTTTAGCTGAAATCACATGGCCTAGATATTGCACTGACTCACACATAAATTTACATTTTGAGAGACCGAGTTTTAAGTCAGCCTCTTTCAAGAGGTTGAAGATACATTCTAAATTAGCTAAATGTTCCTCTCGTGTTTTAGCAAAAACAATTATATCGTCTAAATAAACTAAACATTTCTTCCCAATTACTGACCGTAGCACGTAGTTCATTAAACGTTGAAAGGTTCCTGGCGCGTTGGTTAATCCAAACGACAGCCTGTTCCATTCATACAAATTGTTGTCTACTATAAAAGCGGTTTTTTCTTTCGAACTCTCATCCATTTCTATTTGCCAGTACCCTGACGCTAACCCAGACAACACGTCTGGTTTTTTTTTGGGAAAAAAGACGTCTTTGTCTGACCGCCCAAAAAGGTCGTAAAAAAGACGTCTTTTGACAGTCCTAAAGTACACGTAAAAGGCGAAAAAAGTGTCCCGCTATAAGAAAATAAAACCGGTCTCAAATGAGTCTTAAACTAGTGTCAGATGGGTTTTTTTATGGTTCAAAGATATGTTTGCGATTGGGTCGAAATGAGTTTAAAACTGGTCTCTATATTCCGGTTTGGACTTAGCGCAATTTGGAAAATGTAAAGTTTAATTTTTCTGGCAACTAAGCTACATTGATTGTAAAGAAAAGAGGAAGAGAAGAGTAGAGAAATGGCCAGTCGTAATTCTGAAAACGAAGAAACATGTCACATCATCGTGTTTGTCCATTTTTATATTAGTTTTTATCTCATAAGTTCAGAAAAATGGCTAGTGAAAGTGTTGGGCCACGACAGAAAAGAAGAAAAGTGCAAGAAGAAATGAATAATATTTTGTTAGTTGTAGAAGCAAGTTACTCCGTAGCCGAATGTGTTAATGGCGATAATGTGGAACATGAGAAAGAAGAAAACGACATCGATAAGGATACCTCTGGAGAACCTGTGCATGCCGATGACTACTCTTCACTGCAATTAATGGAACACCAAAGTGAGTACTACGAAACAATTAGTGAATTTATTTATGACAGTGATCAGGAGCCGACAGATAGTTCTGATGATGAATGTGAACTTTTAATTGATGATGACGCTGTAGAATTTTCGTTTGAAGCTTTGTGTGATGATGAACTACCGACAAACGTACACTTAGTCGATGATTTACCAGCACCCGATTTTAAAACAAGCCTTGCTTCTTGGGCAGTCGAATTTCGTGTTAAACAAAATGCCGTTGACAGTCTTTTAAGTGTTGTTCTACCCACTCTCCCTGATTATGATACACTTAATATTCCTAAAACGTGTAGAACTCTACTAAAAACAATGAAGAAAACACCACTAAAAGAAGTTAAGCCTGGACAATATTATCATTTTGGGCTCGCTAGTCGTGTCAAGTACATGCTTGATAGATACGGAGGCCATTTGACACCAGAAATGTATCATATTTTAAAATTCCTTGTAAATACGGATGGACTTCCAGTTGCTAAAGCATCCGGTAGTCAAGTTTGGCCGATTCAATGTCGCTTTTTTGACTCCTTGATGGAGAATTGGCCCGCATTCCTGCTAGGAGTTTATCAAGGAAATTCGAAACCAGCAAACGTAAATGACTACATGGAAGATTTCGTCAATGAGATCCTTCACCTTCAAGCAAACGGATTTCTTTATCGCGGTGAATTAATTAAAATAAACATTTTCGGATTTAGTTGCGACGCTCCAGCCAATGCCCTAATGAAGTGTATAAAGATTCATACGGGTTATGAAAGTTGTCCAAAATGCGAAGTTCACGGAAAGTGGGTGGGCCGTGTCGTTCTCTTGCAAACATCTTCTCCGCTTCGAAGTGACGAAAGTTTTAGAAACCAAAGTCATGAAGGTCATCACACGGGCTCATCTATTTTGGAAAAATTAGACATTGATATGATTCGTGTATTCGCAATTGATTACATGCATTGCGTGTGCCTCGGTGTAATGCGCAAACTATTGTGGGTTTGGATCCGTGGCCCTCTTGTTACTAGAATCGGTCGTCAAAACATTGAACTGATATCTACTGCTTTAGAGGCTCTAGTTGATTTCATACCATGTGATTTTGCTAGAAAGCCTCGTTCTTTAGCTGAGCTTGCACGATGGAAGGCGACAGAATTACGCCAATTTCTGTTATATACAGGTCCAGCCATACTAAAGAATATTTTTAAAGGAAAGCAGCTAGAGGATTTCTATGATCATTTTATGATATTGCATTCCGCAATAAAAATTCTGTCGTCGCCTCATTTGTGTCAAAATCCAGAATTTAATAAATACGCTAAAGATTTATTAATTCTATTCGTGGAACAATGTAAAACCATCTATGGAGATTGGTTCATTTCCTACAATGTCCATTGCCTCATTCACTTGGCGGACGACGTAATGAGATTTGGAGCATTGGACCGCTACAGTTCATTTATTTTTGAAAATAATATGAAAACAGTGAAGGCAATGGTTCGTAAACACGAATGTGTTCTCGCCCAAATTGTCAGACGTATGTACGAACAAGAAACTAACTTGATTCATTTAAAAAAAATTGAAACTGGAAAAAACTGTTTTAAAAAGCAAACACTCAAGTGGACCTGTTTTAAGTACAGGAGTCGGTAAACAGTTCAAAGAAATCCACTATAAATCGATGATTATTAAATGTGATGACGCCAACAGTTGCGTAATTCTTGAAGATGAAACAGTTGTTAAAATTTTTAATATAATCGAGCACAATAACACAGTGGTCATCATTGGACAAAAATTAAACAACTTGCGGCAAACTGACTTATTTAAAAAGCCACTACGATCTTCAAGACTCGGGATTTTTTCAGTTAATACCTCCAGAATGTCGTTTCAAAATTCTTGGCCAATTTCAGCGATTAAATGCAAAGCAGTTTGTATTCCTTATTCATCAAAAAAGGACTTTGCTATTTTCCCGCTAATGCGCATTGAAAACTAACTATTGGAATTCTGGCAACGTTCAATCTTGACGGAACTTCGCCGTTGAACAAAAGAAGATCGTTCGCCTCGTTGAAGACGGTAAAGATTGACATTGTTCCAAATGAATATTCTTCAAGACCTGCTGCATTATTAGTTTTCAAATTTGTTTTCTGTGTGCTTTCGCAACACTTCATTGTGAATATCGTGTCTACGTGTAATTTGTATATACTCATCAAAAGGAAAGAAAAACTTACAAGAATACGTGTCTTCACTCTGAAACCAGCATGGCTCGAGGGAAGGATGCAGCTCAAATTCCAGTTTATGTAAGTCTTAATTACTGTATATGATGTACAATTCCCCTTGGTTTATTAACTAATTCATTTTTTTCTTTACTTAGTCATTTGCTATAGTAAAGTTTCATCTTCCTGGAAAAGATAATCAGTTTGACGTAGCTCCTCTCAAATGGATTCAGAAGACAGGGAATAGAACCACAATTTATTGGCCCAGTGACGAAGATGCATCAACTTCTAAAGTATTGCTTAACTTAATAAGCAAGGAGGCCATCGTTGATAAAGAATCCTGGATGTTATACAATATATCAGTTATAGCTAAGTTTGGTAAGGTAGCCATATGGATTTAGTAACACCGTAATTTTTATTGTTAACATTTTTCCTTTCAGATACTTATGCAGAAGCACAAAAGAAGTTAGCGAGTGCTATTGCTGGTGAGGTTGTGGTCAGCACAGACCTTGAGAATCGAGGGAAAGGGGGCAGAAATAAAGCCAAGAAGAGAACTGCTGATGCTGCCACTGCATCTTCTACATCTTCTGATCCTTCCACGTCAAGCAAGAAAAGAACACGAAAAGATGCTGGGAATGAGAAAGAGGAGTCTAGGAGTCGATCAGATGAGGGAGAAGATGACATCAGTTTACAAGAAGAACATGTGGATTTTGATGACTTGTCTTCAAGTGATAATGAGAACACCAGTCAAGTTTCTGTTCCCCAAACAGTACCTACTTTGCCTGTGTCAACAGCCCCAAGTAAAAGATCTGTAAAGCAGAAAGGCACAAAGAAATCCTCAGCTGATAAACAACTACAGCTTCCATCTGTTCCGATAGGACTTGGTCAGAAACAAGTGAGCTCAGAAATTCCTCATCGACAATCTACTACCGTTTCTATACCACCAGCTACAGGTATACATGCAATATTTACATCCATTCGTTTATTATTAAGATTATTTGAAATTCATCAACTTATCAGCAGGTCCTTCTGGTAGCGTAGCTGAAGTAAGAGGCTTAAATCTTGGCACAGATCTGATTCCTCATGTGTTTGCTAGAAAGTCTGCAGCGCCAGACTATGGTAAATAATTAAAATCAGAAATCCAAAGATGTTTTTTAAATTTCTTTTTGTAACTATAATAGGATTGGATAGAATAGAAGACGAGCGCACTGCTACAACACATAAGGATTCATCTTCAATGCAGGTGGGCGTTTATAATCAGCGTTTAACAACGATTTCCACTTATGCTCCTGGTAATATTCTTAAAATAAAATTTTGTTGTTTTTGTATTTTCAAAAATGTGAATTATTCGTCCGATTTCAGATTTTAAGAAAATAGATTTCTTAATTGAACAGAACAAGAAAATTCTGCGAGGTCAAGAGCAAATAAAGGCACAAAATCTGGATATTAAAAACACTCTCGCCGTTGTTATGGACAATACTGTTCCAGCAGATCCACAAATAGAAGGAATAAAAGAGGAGTTTTGTATACCACTTAAAGATTTGAAGTCATTCGACACACTCAATGGTATTCTTAAGCAAGACAAAGTGAAGAGAATGAAGATGGTAGCTAAATTTATATTTAATGTTTATGTTCTTGATCACTAATTTTATATTCTTGCAGAAGGCGTACTTGATCGGTGTTGGAGGTTCACAAAATCGAGTTGTTGGCAATGTGTTGACAAAATTAATGACGTTTTCTACAGCAGCTCTGTTTTGTCTGAAAGGGCAAAATCTAACCAAACGACGCTTTGATAAGACTGAAATAATGAATTTAGTACTTGGTAGGTTCTTTTTATTTTTGTGTCAGGAATGATATAATCTTCTATGAACATCTTTAAATTTTTTAGAAAGCATCAAATCAACCCGTGGTGTGCGTTTGAGTGAGGAAGACATCAAAATCAAAATTGGTCGCTGGTTAAAATCGGCGCCTAAGAACATAGGCAAAGATGACGTTGAATCATCTGAGAGCAGCGATTCTGATTGATTTAAAAACAATTCAACTTTTCTATCTTTTATTGAGCTATATCTGGTATTATTTTTAGTGGTTCGGAAATGGACGTTGAGAACTTTAGGCTAAGCTTAAAGGCTAAGTAAGAAACTATAAATCACCAACCTAGACCACATTTTTTCCCTGTAATTTTATCAATCGGTTTTTAATTAATTCATTCCATATTATACGCTGATTATCTCTGCACTACTTATCAGAAGCGTAAGAATTCCCCGTTTTCGAGTCAATTTGTCTTTAAATAACACAATTGATAATTTTGTGTGTGATTTTATCGTGTTGCTAATGTTTTCACCAACTAAGATGTTATCTCATATTTTATTGTGTCCCACTTCATTGTGTCTTTTTCACGTTATAATTATGTGGTTCTTTGAGTCTTTCTGTCTTTGAAATAAATGTGAAATACAGTTTTTTAAATTAAAATCTCATTCGTTTTGAAAAACTTCTAAACAATTGACGATATAAGTATAAGAATATAAAAGAAAAAAAACAAATAAAATACCGACAAAAAACCAAAAAAAAACTATAAAACAACGCCTAAAAAACCGAAATACGTCCTATAAAATGCCAAGTACATTCTCACAAAAAACCAAAAAACAACGGATTAAAAACCGGCTTTAGCCCCTTTTAAAACTCGGAAAAGCGGACATATTCACCAGTTAGAGACTAGTAAAAGTCCATGAAATGCCGTCTTAAAAACGGTAGGCATGGTCCCGATTATGAAGAAAAACACGTCTAAAAGACGGAAGGGTGCTGTCTGGGAATCAAGGGTAGTAAAAAACTTTTGTCCGTGGAGCAGATCCAAAACATCATCTATTCTTGGCAAAGGAAACGAGTCTTTTTTTGTAATATTATTTAGTTTTCTATAATCCATGCACAGTCTTATTTTCCCTCCTTTTTTCTTTACTATAACTACTGGTGCCGCCCATGGAGACACGGACGGTCTTATAATTTTGTTTGCTAATAACTCCTGTATAATTCCATCCAATTCATGCTTCTCATTTTGATGGATGCGGTATGGGCGTAATCTAATAGGTCCTTGTCCTTCAGTGTTAATGTGATGTTTTACTAATCCTGTTTTCCCCAACTCTCCTGTTGATGTGGCAAATATTTCTTTCCGATTTTCTAAAAATGTAATCATATTCTTCTTATCTGCCTCTGGCATTTCTGTTGACAAATTATTGTTAAAATCTAAATTACTAGAAGATAGTTTTTCCTCCGTGCATGAATTGATATTGACTCTTTCTACTCTGGTACATTCTATGGTTCCAATTACTTCATACTTAGAAATGGTTATCGGTTTATTTGTTTCGTTAACTATCGCTACTGTAAAAACTGGTTCGTTGCTTTTAGTATTACTATTGATAAACGGATCTAATCTTAACCCACTGTTTAGTCCCGGCCCTTTTTTTAGAAATAACGCAAGATTGGGGGGAAGCTGAGCTCCATTCCCTTCCGATTCAACGACAGTGGCACTATAGGGCATAATCGTGATCTTCTTTCCCGCAATAATAGTTGGCGTTTTCGCCTCCGGTGCTAAATCATTCTTTACCCGGTAAATGGTTCTTTCGCTACCATCAATGATGAATTTGTGTTCATACAACGCATCTAAACCTAAGATGCATTCCTCACTGATGCCATCGACGACGATAAAATCCTGCAGAAGATTATCGCCTAAAATTAAAATGTTTAAAGTCACTAGTCCTCTTGTAATTAGCTTGGTGTTTTCTACACCGTGTAGATCGACCGGGGTTTCTTCAGTGAATTTTACTACTCCGTTTTTAATTTTATTGAATATTTCAGTCTTAATTAAACTTCTTCCGGCGCCACTGTCTAAAAGGCCCTTAAATTTTATGCCACCAACCTCCATTAGAAGTCGAGGGACTTTATTTTTTCTGGTTTCGATTACTTGATTAACATTCTGTCGGTTTTTCGGACAAGGCCCACCTTTTTGCCCAACGTTACAATTGGTGGTTTCTAGTTTCCCTGGTTGAAGGGATTACCCTGGCCTCCATTTTGGCCTGGGGGCCCGTTTTGTATGCCGGTACTAATCTGCGAAGCCGTACAATTTTTTGAAAAATGTCCAGATCCTTTACATTTAAAACATTTTGGGCCACCTGCACCAAAAAAGCACAACTCGGAATTGTGGTTGCCATAAGTTCTACCTGCTGCCGCACAGTGTACGCAATGTCTTTTTTCCCCGTATCCGTTTGACTGCTTACTCTGGTTATTATTGTTATATTGTGGAGTTTGATGTGCCCCTTGATAACTTTTGTCTACGAACTGGCTACTATGGTTTGGTTGAAACTGCATAACTGGTTGTGCTTGTAAGGTTTGCTGACTTGTTCCGGCGACCTGTATCTGAAGATTTTTCATAGCTTTCTCTATATCCCTGGATTGCTTCATCATATCGCTGTAGTTTTTATTGCTTGCCCTAACTAGGTTTTTTAATTCTTCTATCTCCCTTTTGCTTTCTGTTAGTTGAGTAACCTGAGTCGCGGCTACAACATTAACTGCCTCTTTTTTACTCCCTCCGAGCGTGGTGTTTGCTAGTTTCTGCGCCATCTGTTCCATGACTGATCTCAATTCAGATATTTCATTTTTCGTTTCACGCAGTTCGTGTGCGTTAGCGTCAGCTGAAATGGCGTTGACGAACTCCACACTTCGTTTCTCTAACTTTGCTTCGCTGAGGACGGCTGCGCATTTCTCTGTCGCCTTAACGAGGTCATTTAGGTTCTTGTAGTCTTTGAAACTCATTCGTTCGCGCAGGTTTGATTTAAGACCTCCGAGAAATCCATCCATCAACATCGTTTCTCTTAATTGGAGGACGGCTGGGTCAATAGGCTTGCCTTCTTCTGTCGGGTACGCAAACAAATAGAGCTTTTGTAACCTACAAGCATAGTCCCTGATGGATTCTCCCGAATTACGGACGCAATTTTTAAATTCTGTAAAGTACATTTTTCTGTTGTCACCTCCATGAAACCGCTCATGGAGGTTCTGTTTTACTTTGCTGAATAACTTTGCCTCTCTTGGGTAATTGAGTTGGAACGTAGTAATACAGTCCCCGGCAGACCCAAAAAGTTTCGAACCTAGGAGCTTTATCTTTCTACCTTCTTCGAACTCGGCAGTATCTACTACTCTTTCGAAGTGCTGGATCCAATCCTCGAATTTCGTGGAACCCATTCCGTTAAACGCTTGAACTTGGGCTAAAAGGGCTATCGTTTGTTGCTGCTGATTTTGGAGTAACTTCTGGCTATTATAGTAACTCTGGTTCGAAACGGTCGAACAGTCCACGTGATTTCCACCGGCAGTGGCCGTCGGAGGCGTGCTCGATGAGGGGGACGTCTTCGTTACCGCTAAGGCAGCTTTCGCTCCCGTTGCGGCGTCCTCTTTCGAGAGTCCGGATGTACGGAGGCATTTATACAGCGCCTCATACGGCGTTGGTAGCGACATCGTTGTCGGCTTAAGGATCGGTTTTGTGGGCAAGACTTGCGCTGGCGGTTTCGAATAAGCTGGTGCACCTTGAAAAGGTGTTGGTAATGAAACTGTAATGGCCTGTCTGAAAGGATTGGTCGTACTGGATTGGGAGGATGGGTTTGTTGGAAGTATCGATTGTGTCGAGACAATAGTTTGCGGATTGCTAGTTGAGGGGAGGGGCTGCGTGTTTGCTGATTTGTCTGGCAAGGTAGCTGATTTCACCTTAAGAGGCGGTAAAGATGCTGTATACAAGTTTTGGGTATTGATCAATGGAGTGGACGAAAATGGAAGAACGGTTTGCTGGTGGCCAGTAGCTGGCTGGGCCTCTATCTCTTCCTTATTTAATTCGGCTTCGACACGTTCCTCAATAACTTCCTCGTTCTCTTCCGTGTCGGGCTCGAGGTGCGATTTTGTACTTTCGAAGTCGTCGTCACCTTCGTCTCCCTCGTCCTCAGAATCGTCGACGATCTCAAGATAATTGTCTTTTTTTGTAGCTTCTTTCGCGTTTTCCGTATTCTGGCGAGCCCTAGCTATCAATCGTTCGCTTCTCCGAACTGGGAGCTGGTGTTTGACGTTGTTAGCGCGTTTCCGTTTCTCCGGAATACCTGGTGCTGGGAGGAGGGGTACCCCGTCGAAGACTGGTTCTACTGTTTCGGTGATGGCCGATAAATCGGGATACAATTTTGGTTGATTGACCGGTGTTCGTGGTAACGATTGACCCGTCGTTGTGGACCAGTCGTCCTGGCGCCAAGTGGCTGAACCAATAAGGTTGCGAATGGGTCTGGGTGTGTTCAAAAGACTCTTTCCTTTGATCAAAGATGCCGCCCGTTCTTCTTCGTGGGAGAAGTGGGGGCCGTCGGAAGGGGGCTGGGCGACGGCAACGGCGTCTGAGGGTTGGTCAACGACAACGTCTTCCACGTAATCCCCTTCTTCTGAGTAAAAATCGTCGTCGATCTGTTGTGGTGGATCAACTGTTTTCGGAGAGAACGGAGACCGAAATGAGCTACTTATTCGTTTAAGAAAACGTTTCGTAGGTGATTTCTCTTTTCCGTTTACTGGAAGCGTGAGGTCCATTCGGAGACGCTTTTTGTTAGGCGGGCTACTAGGTGCAATCATTCAATATATAGGATGCTCATTACCAAAATGAAATATTTTGGCTTGAGCCCGCAGAAGCAGAAATTTCAGATATCAAGATAGAACAATTGTTGCGTCAAGTGGAATAGAGAATAACGAAGGAATTCTCAATCTCTAGTGAAGTCGGTATTTTGAAGAACAACGATATAAAAGAAACAAAAGTTGGCAGAGCAGTCTGTTGAAAAACAACTGCTATACAATTTGTCAGGAAAAAAAAAGTGGCAGAGCTGGCAGCGCCAACAAAACTGCTATTCGATTTATAAAAAAATGGCAGAGCTGGCTGCGCCAACAAAACTGCTATACGACATTAGTGTTTGGCACATTATTTCCCGTACGTAGGGGGGGGGGGGGTGGTTAAAGTTGCCCTCTCAACGGCATAACCGTTGGGAAAGTGTTTGATCGAAGGCAGCGCACGCCACTGAAAGCCAGCAACATACCCCGCAACAATCCCTATCCGACAGACAAGATCCACGCCGTGTAACTACGGTCGCTAAATCTTTCGAAAGCCGCTTCGAAATGATGTTTTAAACGTGAAACGTAAAACTCATTCGGAAATGACCACACAGGGGTCCTAGAGCCAAAATTACATACAATTTTCATGCAACAAGAGAAGGGAAAAGCACACGAGAACGATAGATCGCTGCCACCAATGTAATAGTTTTGTGCGCGTGCGTGTAGCGCTTATACTATTAGCATGCAAAATATAATTATAGACGAATTAAGAATTTACCGCATTGTATTTCTGAAAGTGACGAACACACAGCTGAAGGAATTTTATGAAGGTTGATACAGTCAATTCGGGAAGTCTGGCCAAATGGAAAGTCTGGTCGATGAGAAGGGTAGTAGTTTAGCACAATGTGGAATAAAGTTGCAAAATAAGAGAAAATGAAGTGAAGTGAAGAATGGTTGGTTTGGAGAAGAGTGTAGGGATGTCTTTACGAGAGAAAGAGAAAGTAACAAGTGCGGGTTTTATCTATTTGTTAGTCTTATTTATTACTTTTGCTAATCTGCTCAGCGTATGAACAGCTATACCATAGGGTCAAAGTTAACAATATTCTCCGTGGTTTTACTAGTCTATTTTCTGCACGTGATTTCCTGTTTTCCTTCGTTCAATTAACTAGTTTAACGTTTCCAGATGTTTTTCTAGAACTTTCTAATTGGCAAGGGTTAATATAAGTGAACCATCTTTCATAGCACGAGTAACGTGTATACGTCACTACTCTTGTTGCTACTTGAAGGTGGCGAATCCTTACAATTGCCCTTTTGTCTAGATTTTAATAATTTTGCAATATTCTTTCTTGTTTGTTGTTTCCCTCCATTACCTGTGTATTTTTCCCCACCCCCTTCATTTGATCTGTCAGCAGCCTGACCTATCTCCCTTTCTCTATCCCATCTTCCTTCACATCCTTCTGCTGCCCTCTGTGTCATATATCAGTTTTCTAATTTTGTATTTTGTTTTTCTCTCCAGTTAGTAGATTTCTGTGCCCGTTCATCATTTAATAAGGAAAACAGTGTTATAACCCTGTTTCAGCCGTAAGTTGCGAAATTCTTTTTCAGATTTTTTAAAACAGGAAGTGTGTGGTATCAATTCCACCCCGTCCGGTCTGGTTATAAGCATAACTGTAAAAGGCTTGGTCCCCTAGTTTTTATTGCTCTAAAGAGCCAAGATCTCCGGCGATCTTGCTCCTCCTCCCTAAGCGAGTGGCAAGGCCAGTCTACAATCCGTTCAGGGTCGTGTTGCTTCTGCGGAAGTGGCGGAAACTTTCCTGTGGTCTGTGGAGGCTTTGAGGGGCTTGGAAAACTGGTCCCTCTGCTCACGCTTGGGTTGAGGGGCGAGGGAACTGGAGATAGTTTTTAGTTTTCTTCTGACGCCGTGCTCGTCTTTGCATATTCCTTCCCTGTGTCGAAGAGGATCGTCCAACATTTTCTTCTCTCTTCCTTCTGGACACTTGCTCCGCTTTTAAACGACTGCTCGTAACTGATAGCCTCTATTCTTCTTCCACTTCCCTCATTCTGATGAGGGATGATGATGATGATCCAGGTGGAGAGTCCTCCGCCTGGGGTCCTCCTTCCCTGGCGTTCAGTAACCCCACCCCATCTCAAAGCCAATCTAGCTCCTGTAAATCTTGCACTCTTCAGTTCATCCCGAGTGATTCCAGATATAAATACTGTACTGATTGTAGAGCCAAAATGTCGTCCAGACCTAAAGCGTCCGCGACCAAGAGAGACAGCTCAACTGCTCTGTTTTCCCTACAAGAAACCAATCAGCCTAAACAACACAAAGATGATAATTTCCCCTTCCAATTTGACAAAGCTTTCGAAATGGATGTCGATTCTTTTCTTGCACTTGATTCAGCAGCTCAATCGCTCAAATTCAAATCCTTTTTTGCCAAACTAGATGAGGAAGCTATTTGTTACAAATCAGAAAAAGCTTTAATGATAAGGAAATTAGAGAAGCTGGAAAAAGAAATCGAAATTAAAGCCACTCTCCAGACTGAATTAACTCTAGCAAAAAAAGATCTTCTTACTGCCAAACTATCACTAGCTGACAAGGATATTCGTCTTTTTGAGCTGCTAGCATCTACCAAATCAGTTAAGACATCTTCATTGGCTCCTCCCCAATCAACCTCTAACCCTCCAAGTAGCAATTCTTCGACTATTAAAAATACCCCCTTACATGCAGTGGTACCTAAAAGACCAGTCTTGATCGCTCATGTAGGGAACAGCGCCTCCGGCCGGTTGCCTATGAGCGAAATCTCAAACGATAAGATCGACAAGCTTTTTGAACTTGATGGAGACGGCCCTGTCGTCCAAAACATTAAAAAATCGATGGACGAGTAATTTTGTCATTTCTAGACGTTGCCTCTCGCGACAAAGCCCAGGAGCTTTTCAATAAGAACCCAGCCCAAAATGTGTTTCGCTCTGTTTCGGTCCCTGAAAAACAGTATCCCGCTCTGATCAGGTTTCGAGAGTTACAGGGTATCTCCCTTCTAAAAGGTTTTGAAAATAAGGATGCTAGGGTAGCACAAGAGAAAGCGCTTAAACATAGACTTCAAGTCGACAATTCTTCCTTACGGGGTGAATTGGAGTCAGTGCGAGTTCTGCACCAGCATCCGAACAGTAAATCATTCCTTGTCCGAATCACTGTCACAAACAAGTCCTTCAGTGAACAATTAATAAAAAATGGTAGAGTCCTCCTGGATGGCCTTACTCATGCGGTTGTCGAGTCTGACCCAAGAAAGGAAGTACGGCACTGCTCAAAATGCCAAAAGTATGGACATATCCATCATTTTTGCAAATCCGCCACCTCAGTCTGTGGGAAATGTTCGCAGAGCCATGCTACTTCCTCCTGTCCCTCTACACCAAAAGATTTTAAGTGTGCAAACTGTTTGCAAAACCATCAAGTTGGCTCCAACGCTTGTCCTACTCTAGCAAATGCCGTAGCTCAATATCTTGCATACATTTCCTCTGATTAAGCATGCCAGTCAACCAACACAACATCAGAAAAGCGCCTGTCCCTCTCAAGTGTTTCCAGATCAACCTCAGACACTCTCGTAGTGCCGCTCTCAACCTCGCGCAATTGATAATAGACCGAGATATCGATGTGGTCTTGATTCAAGAGCCTTTTGCTAAAGTCTCCTCCTTGTCTTCCTCCATTGAGGTAAAATTCATTCCGCCTGGCTACGCCTCTTTTCACTGTCTCTCCTCAGAGCATGCTTTTGGTTCTGCTATCATCATCAGAGCCTCTCTCAAAGCTTCCCTCTGTAGCTTCGGCCTAAGCAATAACTGCTGTGGTATTAAGTTACCCAACAAAGTATTCTTTTTCTCTATCTACTGCAGACCGTCCCTTCCTTGTATTCCTTCTCACCTAGCCTCTATTCTTGTAGATATTCCCTCGTGGGTAAAAAAGGTTGCCACACTGGGCATTGACTGCAACGCGAAGAATAAGTCCTGGAACAGCGGTCGTACCAACAAAATCGGTGCGGAGCTCGAGTTTTGTTTTCTAGACCACGCCTTGTCCATTTCTAACGTTGACATTGCTCTGCTGCCTCACAAGCCATTGAACACCTCGTTCGTCGACGTAACTCTTGAGGGTGACTCTGTCTCTCTCAGTGGCTGGCATTATCCGTTCTACCCGTCATTATCTGACCACCCGTTTATTATGTTCTTTGTTGAATATGATCGTTTTTTTCAAACGTCGGTTGCCAAAGCTGACCGTCTTCCTTCTCCTCAGCATTGCGATATTCCTCTCTTCCTCACTAGCCTCGAGAGCTCTTTGGCTGACATTCCCTGTCCCGACAGAATCCAATCTCTTAACTCTACAAAGGAAATTGACGATGTTATTGATTCCCTGAACTCGGTCATAAAATCGTCTGCACTAAAGAGCAAACTCGCCTTCCACCCCTCTCGCGCTCCAGCCAAGATGCCTTGGTGGTCAGCTAAACTCTGGGTCCTTCGGTCTAAACTTAAAGCTTTGTACAAGTTGAAATGTCATGAACCTTCGCTATGTAACATTACTGCTTACACTCAACAAAAAGCGGCCTATCAAAGATCTCTTAGAGCGGAAAAAAAAGAAAGCTGGAAGTCCTTCTGCAATCGCAATCTAAATGGAGATATCTTTGGGGAAATAAAAACACTCACCAACTCTTCGCCTCCTATCACCTTTCCCAACGAACTATTAATCGATGGTATAAGCATTTCTGACCACTCAGAAATCCTCTCTGCATTCAGCTCCCATTTCTTCCCTGTTAATCCGCCCGATAGTCCTTCTCATAAAATTATATCAGACTCTGTCAAGAATTACTGTGACGTGCCTCTCGCCTCCTCCGACAGTTATGTCACTTTTCCTGATCTAAAACTGGCTTTCGAGTCCTTGCGCCTTACCAAGTCCCCTGGCCCGGACGGTATTTCCGCGGTTTGGTTGAGCCACGCGTTTGAGCTTATCAAATCCCACTTAGTAGCCCTCTTCTCTGCCTGTTTTACCTTAAGCTACTTTCCGACTAAGTGGAAATCTGCCTCCATCATCATTCTGAAAAAGAATAACAAAGCCAACTACAGCCATCCTAGCTGTTTCAGACCCATTAGTATTCTCAATGCCCTCTCCAAACTGTTAGAAAAAATTATTCTCGTCAAATTGAAACGCCTAGCGTCGGCTAATAACTGGTTCAGCCCTAATCAGCATGGCTTTAGGTCTGGTTTTTCAACCGAAACAGCTACTCTCTCTCTCACGAGCCTTATCGAACGCAATAAAAAAAATAAAGTCATCACCTGTTGTGCGTTCCTTGATATAAAGTCTGCTTTTGATGCAGCTTGGCATCCAGCAATTCTAAATTGTCTGATCAGTAAAAACTGCCCAGCATTCCTAGTAAAACTTCTTGCTAATTTTTTTAACTCGCGTTCCTGCATCCTATCTTCTCCTCTCGCTTCAAATACAACTGATACCGAGCTTGGATGTCCGCAAGGCAGCGTACTTTCTCCATTCCTATGGAATATATTGCTTGAAGACCTACTGTGTCACAATTTTCCGTTCCCGTTCCGCTTCTTTGCTTACGCAGATGATATTGTGGTCTGTACCATGCATAAAGATTTTAACTTGGCGCATGCTCATCTTCAGACAATATGCGACGCAGTAGTAGCTTGGGGTCTTTCCGTCAAACTTACTTTCAACGGCGCAAAATCGTTCTTTTTAATCTTCTCCTCAAATCGTAACCTTCCACCCCTAACGTTAACAGTAGATAATATTACTGTCCCTAGGTCAAGCTCATGCGTGTATCTCGGTCTCACAATTGACGACAAACTAAGCTGGAATCTACACATCTCTATCAAATGCAATGCGGTTAAGAAAATGCTTTTTCTCATCCTAAAATGTTGCCGGCTGTCTTGGGGTTTATCTCGTAGCTCGATTTCCCTTCTATACAACTCCTCGGTTATTCCCATTATCCTATACAACTGCTCTGTTTGGGCTTCAGCAATTAGAAAAAAACGAGTTATTGCTTCCCTTAAAGCTTCGCAACGTCCTTTCGCACTAGTCTTAGGTCGGCTGTTCAAGTCCACCTCTACAGACGCGGCCCTCGTCCTCGCCAATATAGTTCCCCTTCATCTGAAAGTATTGGAAGTTGTTACTAAGAGGTTGATCTCCTCACATGCTGCCCTTCTGCCTCCGTCCTCTCGTCTCATCGCGGGTGATATCCCAGATAAAATTTTATCTTCCTGCAATCCTGCCGAAATCTCTCTGCGTCTTCATAGAGACAGATTGTTGAAATCAGAAATCTACATTTTATGGAATCAAATCTGGTCTTCTGCGACTACCGGAGCCCAGACACGTTTGTTTTTTCCCTCAGTGGAAGCCGCTGCCATACTAGACTCTCCTCTAACCCCTTTTTTCTTATGTAGCTTTCTTTCAGGTCATTGCGTGCTTAACAATTTCCTGTTCAAGATTAAAAGGAAACCGTCACCACTCTGCTCCTGTTTGTCCGGCGATGAGGAAGATATCACTCATATCATTTTTGTCTGCTCGAATTATGTATCTCACAGAGAGAAGCTTAGTGCATGCGCGTCCAATCTTAATCTGCTGTGGCCAGTCCCGCTTCATGCGTTCGCTCAACATAAACCTTTGTGGCTCGCCCTTTCAAATTTTCTGTCGTCCACTAAACGTTTCAAACCCCGGTACTGACCGTCCTCCTCATCGCTCATTTAACTAGCCTTTTTCCTGCGTTCTGGCTACATTCTAATGCATCGCTCGTTCCATCTATTTGGTTTGAGTCTGGCTTTCTGTGTTGTCTCTGCGGTCTCAGTCCGGGTGTCGCCCACTGGCTGTAGCGGGCGCCTTAATCGGGCCGTGGCCGTGACGGACGTCCGAGGTTTCGTTGGGCTGGCCTTAACCAGTCAGCCTCGCGATTAATCGGACCACCCAGTGGGTCAGCCTGGTCGGACGAGTACTCCCAGTCCCAGCTTGCTTGTCTGTTGGCTTCGGAATTTTATCACATCTTCTCCTGTCAGTTTACCGTTGTTTTGTCCTTTTGTTGTTCGCTTGTTTTAATTTTTTATCGTTTGTTCCCGCTCTTTAACTTTACGACAATAAACAGGTAACATTCGCCTCAGCGAATATACACCTTTTATAAAAAAAAAATGTATATACTAGGATAAAGATATAGATCAGTGATTCGAAATCAAAGAAAAAAAGAAATCTATATAGGGTTACAATGTTACATATATACAAGAATACGCGGTTGTTATTGGCGATCTTTTGACTCTCAGCGATTGATGTTAAATGTCAACCTTTTGTGCTGTTTCTTCTTTTTCCTATGCTGTTCCTCCTGTGGCGGATGCTATATAATAGTTGCGCTTGATATATATAATAGCTCCTGGGCTGTTTGGACAGCATCGTCTGTACATATAGGCACACACACCGGGAGAACATATATATATCGAAAGACGAAAAAGATCCTTTCTCTCTGCTCTTATTTCGCCATTTGTTCGTTTATATTGGACGAGATATCGACAAGAAGTGAGTCGGTCATCGATTCGATTTGACGAACCACATCAAAGCATGTCGATGTAAGGCTTTCATCTCCTTTTATTATTCTCTATCTATATATCTAGCTCTCTTTCTTATATATATTTATAAGGCCGTTTACTCTGACTATATACTAGACGTGGCCTTTACACACGGGCGTATACAGCCGCATAGACTGACACAGTTGTAATACTTTTCCGGCCGAAATATAATAATAATATAGAAGAAGTCCAAGAAAATATATTGGCCAATATTGTTGAGCTCCTGCTACTGCCCCACCCAAAGCCAGTCATCGTCTCATCTTTTTTCGGACAGAAGTTTCGCGCACCGTTCAAATACATTTAGAACATATGTTGCTGCTTTCATCTTTTTCAAAGATTTGATGATTCTTTTTATTAGTCAGTGAACCTCTTCTTTTGGACTTGCGTTGTATTTGTAATGCACTGCTGTAATCCGCTCATATTAAAAATAAACGTGAAACCGTCGTTAATATCAATGAAAATCTGTTGACAATTCCTTTCTTTTTCTGATTTCATATATAAGTACTACAATGTCGCTGCAGTACACGTCATCAAGTTTCATGGAAAGAAATACAGAGACTCAAGTTGCCACTCAACCAATGGACACATTTGGTATTTATATTAAGTTACTCCCTTGGTTGGCACAAGGGGATATTATATGGACCGGTCGCGTTGACGTTAAATTTAAGACCATCGACTTGATACTATACAGTTTATTCTTTACCCTACATGTAGGGGTGATATACTGTGAAATCAATAAGAATTATATGAAATAAAGAAAAGATATGAAAAATAAACTAAACGTTCAAAGTCAGCCATTCGTATCAAACCAAGCCGAGAGCATATAAAACGAAAAGAAAAAAAAAAGAGGAAAATTGAAAATTCACTTTATAATACGCGGGAACGGTCGCGCCATGATGGCCAACAGCTGAGAGAAATAGTCTCAAAACAACAAGAAAATAACTTAAAAAAGAAATAAATGGTTGGATGGATATAGATGGAAAATCGGAAAAGAATATAAGAAAGAAACTGTATAGGGGACGGTATAACGTCAAAAACATGGAAAAACAAACAGCTTATGTTTCTTATATATATAGAATCCAACCAACAAAAAACAGTTGACTGTATACGTTGAATAAAATAGTAAAGAAATATCAATCTCTTTTTCTCTCTATAACTTTGGAGATTGGAGCTCCCTGATATAATGGGACGCTTAAAAAAAAATATTTTTGTAACTTTTCGTGATCTTTTGGGTTTCCCTTCGTAAATTGTGCACAACTCAAAGATGAAACTGGCCAACAGGAAATTGGAATTGACAAAAGTTTAGATCAGCAGCAACAGAATAATATTCATTTCTTATTTAACTGCTGCTTTCTGGACTGGGAACGCATCAAAAATAAGGATGATGGGATGTCCAAGTTTGAGGGAACAAAATCATCTCGCGTTCTTTGAACTATATAAAGTCATAGAGAACAAGTCAAACTAAGAAAAAACAAAAACAAAAAAGAAGAACTTCGAATAAGGATCGTTGGATCGCATCGGCCGCCGGTTAACTTTAAAACCAAGTTGAATGATTCTGGCCATATATTGAACGACGAAATAAGTAAAGACACACAAGTTTAGTTCAAAGATTTGAATTGTTTTTTAAAATATGAAATCATATTATACCATGATGAACCCGTATATTTCTAGTTTGTCTCTTTTTGATTGTTTTTTTTTTTCGATTAATCTTTGATATTTTTTCCCCCTTTCCTATCTCTTGGGACCGTAAAGTAACTATTTTTCAGAAGAGAATCAAATGAAAAAAAAAAAAAAAAAAAAAGAAAATTCAATTATTCGGTCAGTTGTGCTGTGTGATTGAATTGAAATGATGGCGACTGTTTTTCCACGGAAAGATGAACCTGTAAAGCTCCACTTTGATATGCACAGAATGTATCATCAATGTAATACATTTATTGTCCATTGGATATGAATACAGATGAGAGAAGAGATGAAGACGAACGATTTAAATAAGAAAAAAAATAAACGGAAGACCATCAACAGTTGGACAGCAATCTTTTGATCATTTTCCTATACAACAACAACCCGGCCGCAAATGTAATCAAATCAAAATCTATATAAATACTTTGTCGTTGAGGTCAATTCTTAATAATGCCCATCAAGAGGAGAATATGATATTATGTAATATTGATTTTATTCATCATTGAAATGTCCACATCAGAATGAATTAAATTATTCTCGCCAAAGCCAAACGCGCTTCCCATTTGAATATAGATCAACATCATACATAGTCTCCACAGTATTATCCTATACGTTCCATAATACATGTACGATTGTAAAACACAGTACGTATATATACTGCATAATATGAAGAGTTCAACTGGGACGTTGATGAATAAGCTATTTACATAATACCCCCGATCGCTTTTCATATCACGAATGAAATGTAGACACAAAAATAGTACGTCCGTGTTTTCTACGATTTAAAAAATAAAGAATCAATAAATTGATGCGCGCAGCCTGAATAATATTGGATTTCCAGCTCCTAATAATATTTCTGCGCTATTGTATTTATTTTAGTATATTTATTTAGTTAAATAATGACCCCATATATTCTGTATACACAGTTCCGCTACATATTTATATCTGACTTGTCACAATGCGGATGATGACGATGACGGATGAACTGTTAACATCTCACTGCTTTATTATAGGGGCGGAGGCATGAGACAAGCAGCTGACTTTCTCTCTATGATTTTTGTCTACAGTCATGTAAACAGTAGCCAAAATTCAAGAATATATAACAGAATTCAAATATATAATACATCATTTCGGTTGATGCCGGGGAGGATCTTCTTTTCATTATACATAAAATTCTTTTGATTTTTTCTTTATTGAGTTGGACGGCGTATATAGGGAGCTTCCTTGTCAATTGTCATTTGTATTTATGTAATAATAAAGCGATGTCATACATGTTCTCCTAATAACAACATTCCTATTCATCATCGTCGCGCTCGATAATATACGTATATACGCAGTACAGAAAATAATGAATCAGTCGTCCGGGACGTACGAGAACCGTCATAATCATCTGCCAATATTTCATTTGATTTTCAATCAATTCCATGACAGTATACATAATTCTCTTTTAATCAATTTTCCCTGACAATATATTTAGAGGCTTCCAACCTCTCCCCCAATAACATCAAAGAAGTATATACATAGCGTGTTATTGGACGAATGGCGCGCTATACAAATCATTTTAAAAATAGATATATTTAAAAAAAAATAAAAAAAATACAAATAAAAATACAAGTTTGCCCTTTGTATATACGTCACTCTGCCTTATTCATTCGTATATGCAAAGGCCACTGGCTGCATACGTGTGCCATTCAATATAGATTTTGTATGTATATAGCGACTGACGTTTCTTATATCTCGACCTGTGATTCAGGTCTCACACATGTTCTACATTTGATAACTGAGCGTGACGGCCGAAAAGGAAAAAAAAGGAAAATAGAAAGAGAAAAACCAAGTGTTGTATATACGTATACTTTTGTATAGAAAACCCATGCAGCATGTCACCCATTTCAATTTCACATTTCACATTTATTTCTGTCCTGTCCCTCTTTGATGCAGTGAATAAAGTGGAGTGAAATAAAATAAAAAATATCAAAATGAAAACATTTCTACCGTGTTAAACAAAAGTGAATATCCTTCAAAAAAAAAAAAAATAAAATAAAAAAATGTATTTTTACCAAAAGAAAATACTCAAATCTACAGGGGAGAGATGGCTGTGACATTCACTCGACTCTCTCTCGAGTGAAAAGAAAATGACTCGATTTTTTATTTAAAATAAAAAAATAAAAGAAAATAGAATGAAAAGAATATACGAAAGAATATAAGAGAAAAAAAAATAAGATAAAAAAAAAAAACAGGAATGAGAAATCGACAAAGCAGCAAACAAAGGCGAGCGGGGCTTTATAAGATTGGAGCGTGATCGATGCCAATATAGGAAAACCAACACTCTCCTCCAGTATTCCTTGTCTCCTCCCTCGAGAGAGTGAAAAGAAAGAAAAAGAAAAATATCTTAAAAATAAAAATAAAAATAAAAATAAAAATAATAAAAAAAACAAAAACAGGAATCCAATCTCGGTAGTAGTTACATGTAGACCACACACAAATACAACAGTGTCTATATAGTATATATAGTTGTGTGTATTTTAATCTATCCTATATATACGCCGGTAGACAGCCGAAACAATTTATTTATTATTTACGGCATCCTGGCGGTAGCGCTATATTATAAAGTTATATGTATATATAGAGAGTTTTATATTACACACAACACAACACAGCAGCTAACTCATCTATGCACAATGTAAAGGCCTGGCTTTGCTTTGCTTGCTGTTGGTTTTACACTGAACTGAATGTGCAGCAGAACGCCATTATTCTTCTTAGTAACACCCCAGCAGCTCGGCATAAAGCGAAACCGCTTTTTTTCGGGATAAGGATAAGGGCACACATATAGGGAAATAGACTCGATTTCATAATCGAATAATCGATATCGAATTGACGCAGCAGCTCAGAGCAGCTAAAACAGCCCTGTGCCACCAGTCCCCTATAGCGTTACAATAAGCAATACATACACGGAAGATTAGATACACACAATAGAAGAGCATTCAACCGGGAGTTTGTTTTTGTCTTTTTAGTTTTTTCTTATAAGAAAATGTTGTTTCCACCTTCGGAGCACATGTCAAGTCTTTTGTTTTCTACTTTTTTCTCAAGGTCTGATTGATTCTCCAGTGTCTTTTTTTTATTTTTGAGGGTTTTTTTTTGTAATAAATGAAATCGCTGCGCATGCGTCGTCCGTTTAGACACAAACGAGCCGGAGAGCCCAGCAGGCGATTCACAGAATTCTGAATGGATATAGTATACATCCCTTTGTTGTGTCATAATACTCTAATAACGTCAAGAATCTCACGAGATTTTCAAAAACAAGTTGATTTTTGATATACGATGCGCTGGATCTTATGTGTCTATTAGGCAGCGCACAGCTATTTCAGAAATATTAGTTGGCCGCATCGCATCTGCCGTACAGAGTGTCTTGTTGAAACTTGAACAATGCAATTCATTCCAATAAGGGCATGAATGTCATTTATAAATAATATGCCTACAGTATGTACGTACGCGAGAACTTTGTGAATAATTTCGTCATATTTGGCATTTGGCAGCAGCTACAGCAGGACAAACAGGAAAAAATCAACCAAATTTTGGGTTAAATGTATTGATTGATTGAATTGAATAATCGATGCTGTGTGATGTGTCAACATTGGAAAGAGGTTTTAAAAAATAATCCAATTAAAGACCCGATGGTGACGGCGACATTGTTACATCATTTATTTTTGATAAAGTAAATAGCAGGGAAATAATATAACAACCTAAGACGCAAAAACAGGGCGGCCACGGAATCAACAGCGGCAAACAGGTCGAGTGACTAGTACTCTATTAGGCTACTATAAACTAATCTATTATACGATATACAGAAAGGAAAGGCGAAGGAGATATCTATTGGTATATATACAGCCAGGAAATAATATATACACAAAAGAATCAAAACAAACAAAACAAAAAAATCCCCACACGGCTCTTCGCGTTTTGTTTTCTCCTGTTGGGTCCAATCCAATCCATCGATCCGCGCTCCAACCGTGTGGGAGGGTAAAAGACGTTATTTCTTTCTTTCTCTCTTTCTCTATTTTTTTGCCCCGCTTGTTTTTGAAGATATATTATTATTATTATTATTGGTTTTATATTTATTGAAATGTGGAACATACGCTATATGCTGCTGTATGTGTTTACGGTTTAGTCGTCGTGCATTTGACAAGGGAGGCTTCACATCAAAGACATCGCCAGGTATAGGCAGGTACTATGTGCGCACTCATTTTGATTATTATTCTTTTCAATCTATAGTACATAGGATATTATAGTTAAATGAATCCTCTACAGCTGCTTTTCTTTTTTCTTTCCAAAGAGTATTTACATTTTTTTTTTTTTTTTTTTTTTTTTTATAATTTAAAATAAAATCCTGCACACTTAGACGGCAATTAGACGATGGGCGGTGTGTGTTTATGTATGCGGGATTGCGGGGAGGGCACGATTCACTTTGAAAACAAATAAAAGCGCCCAAACTTCAAACGAAACCGTTTGGCATAATGAAAGGCAAGCAGAAGAAATCAACAAATAATCAAACGCGCCGCATGCAGGTTTATAATAGATCAAATGCAGCGCAGCAGTTACGCACGGGTTCCCTATAGAACAACAGCATCACTCGATCGTCCCCCGTAAAAATATCCGAATATAATGCATAATAAAGGCAATAAATAAACCAAGTGTTTATATACACATTTGATGCAGTACCCCAATAGCTCATCTCTATATAGACTCTGAACGTGTTTTTTGTTGTTGTTGTTGTTTCAACACAATTTACAAATCCAAAAGAAAAAATAAAAGAAAAGAAAGACAGAGTAAAAAGAGATTTCCAGAATAATGAAACGTTTTACGATAGTTTTTGTAATGTTTATATAAACGTTACGCTATAGAGACAGACAGGAGTTCATGCCGTCGCTTTAGAGACTCGTTTTATATTTACCGTTTCACAGGAGTGTATAGTATAGTAGCTTAGTAAAGTAGTAAGTAATGTGATTACTTATAAAAACAGCTTAATGTTATTTGTTTATACTCTCTCTGAGCATCTCTCCAAATGCTCTTCCTCTATCTCTACCTCTCTATGTGGGTGTGTCTGTGACGCAGCACTGCGCACACACAAATGTTTATCAATTTTCGGCGGCTTGCCCCAGTTTCCAGTCCCCCCACCCCCCTACCCCAACTGAGACGCAAATTCAATTACCAGACAAAACGACTAAATAAGAGATTTCGGTGTGAATTGTAAAACATGTCTGAATAATTGAATATATTATATTCTTTCGTCCTTTTCATCTTGAAACTTCAATATTATATCCTGCTGCTATACACTGTCGGGTAATATAATGAAATGCTGAAAAATTCTCTGCGCATATTATATATCTATTGGCCTACTGTATGTCTAATGGGCAGTAATTTATTGCCTGATTTTCTTTGTCGCTTCTGCGGAATAGAAGAAAGAAGAAAGAAGAAGACGGCATATAGAAATTGGAAGTCATTATGCAAATCCCCCGAGCGGATATGTAGGCCTATACATAAAGTCATGTGGACATTTGCAGCACAGATGTATATACGTGATACGTTTACTAATAGCACACACAAAACGTCTCGTATAGCGTAGTAGATCTTGTATTTTTTTGGCAGATGTTATAGCCCCCCACTATAGAAATAAAATTTAATACCATACACGTCATTGGTCAATTTGAAGGAAAAATAAATTCCTGAATTTAAATTCGCATTTTGCAGAGATGAAACTCGGCCTAATTTAAAAATAATTTCGCTTCCCAAAGTATGTGATTAAAAAATTGTACTTTTTTTCTTTGGGTTTCTTCTTATAATATATTCTTCGATTTGATTAAATACCGTCATCGCTAATATTTCATCCTATCAATGCGCATATTTCTTATATATTAGCTTTTTTTTGTTCGAATAAGACATGTACAATAAATAATTGGCTCGCCCATCAGTTCGAAAGACGTTTTCGGCGATATTATAACAAATCGAGTGTCCCTTATATTTATAATTAGCTTTGCGCACACTCACATGACATTTGCATACAGAACTAAGAATAGATTATTCTATAATTTGATACTTTTATATTAAAAATATTATCCTCTACCGCTACGGATATTATTTACTTTTATTTTTGTTTTAAATTTCAAAGGGCGAATCTTCCAGTCCAATATGGATTCCCTTCTTACGGTATTTTCTTTAATATTCCCTTTTTTTCCCCTAAAAAAATATTCTATATTTTTTGTTTATTGATGAGAAATAAAAAAAGAAAACGCGCTGCTCTATAAACTGTTGGGCCGCAACAGGCTGTGCCAGACTGGTCCTACATACAGCCGGCTGCTGGATGTGGTCGCATAGCAACCGAGAACCGACCGAATAACTCGACCATCATTAAAAAGAAAACCTAGCGACTCTATATATGCTGCTGTGTAGGAATTATTATATAGACAGACATCAAAGAGACAGATTTGATGGCCGCGGTCACCCCTTCATCAATATTTATCAAATGGTTTTTTTTTTTTTCCGGGGGCAGCAGAGTTTCACGGAGAGAAGATTGCAATATGGACACGTCTACACGCTGACAGATAGAAAAAAATGTAAATAAATCAAAGAAACGTATATCTGAGGAGAGTGCCGAAAAGAATCAACTCCGATATGTTGGGCATGATCCAGTTTTGTTGGATACAACGATATCTATAGTGATACAGGCTATAATAGACTTACCGTGACGTAAACGGCGAACGGCATGACCAAAGTGGCGACCAACAAATCGGCAATAGCCAAACTGATGATAAAGTAGTTGGTCGCCGTTTGTAGAGCTCTTTCGCGATACACGCTCAGAATGACGAGGACATTGCCGAACACGGTCAATAGAGGAAAGAAGAAGAGCAAAAGAGCCCAAAAGTTTTTCGCTTCCATGTCGTCATCGATTGCCGTGACGTTGCCGATGAAAGTGTTGTTGTCGTAGAGTCCGTCGTCGGATCGTCCCTGACAAATGCGACTGCCGCTCGACGATATGAACGACGTCGTTCCGTTCAAAATGCAGCCCGTCGTCGTGCTGCTGTTCACCAGGTACGGATCTTGCCAAGTGGTCGTCGTACTGCTGTTTAATACCTCCGTGATGGAACCCAACCAATTGCTCCGATTGTTGGCGCTGGTCGTCATCAGACGTCCGTCCGACTCGGTCCGTCCGTGAACCAACGTCCAATCGGATCCGAGCGTCGTCGTCGATGAATTCATATTGTTGCTGGAGTGGCTGTGGTAGGTTTCTTGGACCGTCTTTTGCTGATAATAGCCGGTGCTCGATCTACCCGTCATGATGGACGATCGCCCGGCAACAGTCGGACGAACTAGACGCAATGCGCTTCGTTTCGTGTTGAAACCCAATGAACCGGTGGATGAGACTTCACCGTCGGCCGTTGCTGACGGTTTGGCCGCCGTCACACCGCGCACTACGTAGCCCTGAATCCTTGCCATTTTCGACGAGTATCTTTTGGTGCTCGGCATCGTCGTCGTCATTGGCGCAACGGCCAACGTCGTCACCGCCGTGTCCGCTGTCAGCAACGAAGCCATCACCGTCGACACAGCAACTTCCATCGTATCACTTGAATATTTTAGGTATATCCAATCGAAATAATCAAATCTCCAATGAAAAAATCTTCCTTAATTGAACTTGTATGGACGAATCAAAGTAACAAAAATCAAAAAAACAAATAAAACAAATCAAAATAAAATGATTTGGAATCAAATGAGAATCAGGGTACACTGCAGAAGCACTCGGCGTTTTTTATTTTTTTGTTAAGTTAATCGCTCCAAGTTTTCGATGGAAATCTCGTGCGATTTCATCGTCAAACGGAAGAGCGAACTGCTCGGTCTCGATCGACGTGAACTCATCTCATATTTCTGCGGAAACAACGACATGCAACGACTGTCGGTTGTTGGTTGAGAGACGAAATTCACAAAATTTTGTTTCACCACTTTTCTCCCCACAGGTTAAATGCCCAATTTAAAAGGATCCTCTCTTTCTTTTTTCAAGGGGGAAAACTCAATTGCGGGTTCAATATCGAATGCAAATCCAAAATTATATTACGGCGTACTATACTTGTGGAACCACACAGCAGCAAATAAGCGCACTGCGAAGCAAACAAACAAAAACAGAAAAGAAATAGGATTTCGGTCCAGCGCAAACAGCGACGCTAGAAGTGACGCTGGACGGCAGGAACCAAGATACCGACTGCACTTGCGACGCGATCAACACTGAGTCCTATATCTTGTGCCATCCCTCTACTCCCTCCTTTCCCGTCAACGTATATATATACTAAACCCATCCATCCCGTGTGTTCCTTCCTTCCTGGGCGGATGCTCTGTAGTGCAGTGCGTCGTCTTTATATCGTTGTGCACATTCTACCTTTTGGCTGCAGCTCCTGCTTGTTCCTCATGTGGTTGTACAGCGACGAGAAAGAGAGACACACGAAAAGGAGAGAGACGACGAGGATGTTTGTTGGCCGACACATGCGCAACACATCGCGCATTGCGCGCGCTCCGCAATATTTTTCCATGTGCCATCCGAGAAAAAAATCATCAGGGACACGCACGGAAGAGGCAGAGCTCTAGGTTATACAGATCAGACGACTATAGACCATCAGCACAGCCAACACTCAAATAATAAAAAATATAGGTACTGTAGTATATCAAGAGCTATATTCTAAATTGAAAAGTGTATATGCACAAATAGATTTCGTCTTTTACATCAATGTCGCAGAGCCAACTCCGGCCAGAGTGGGTATAGGTGGGAGTGCAGTAGGGTTGATGTCTTTCTTCTTTGACAAATTTGCCTATATGTATATGTGTATTCAGTATATATGTGCTGTATGCAAGATTCATCAGTATAATGGGGGGCAAACTACACAATCCAGCTTGTGACTCTCTGCAAGCAACTTCAATAAACGATATTGAATCACATTGTTCGGATTTTCCTATAAAGTAAGAACCGAAATGTATATATGTATAGGCTAGAGCCTACGCAGGATCATCACTCACTCTCATCATCTTGATATCCCCTTGATACTTTTGACATTCAAAGGATATTCAACAATATGTATACGTAGGTATAGTTATACGTCCTGTATACTTAAAAACATATATCATACATCATTTTCGTTCTATTTGAAAAGGATTGGAACTTTATTTCATTTTTTTTTTGGGTGTTCAGGTGGAAAATCATCGTTTGAAGAGAATATTATATTCATAGCTTTATTATCTACGCATGATGTGACATGCTATGAGTATGATTGTAAAATGAACGTCTCGATTATTAATTAGGCCACGGACCGGTGTTATCATCTCTCATCCATCTTTTCCATGCATATAATTATATACGTATACATATAGATTAAGGCGCTGTATATAGAATAAGAAAATTAATTCAACAGTTTCCGACAGTTTCTTATAATAATTCCTCCTATTTTTACCAGTCATTTCAACATCCATACAGCTAGTCCTGTCCTATAGTCTCTAAAACTGTTACTTCTACACCGATTTAACGATGATGCCCTAACGAGTGTGAGTAATCTCACAACTAGAAAATGATTCACCCATGCGAATCTTTTCCCATTAGCTCTCATTGCTGGCTATGATGATGATGAATCAAGGCACACTTGTCGAGCGTGGCCTGTAAGATGTAATATTTGGCCAAAAACGTCAAGTATATACGGTATACCGTTACGACGAGATTGTCGCTTCGTCCTGAAAAAAAAACGGGCGGTATGTAACAATACAGGGGAGCGTGTATACACGCCGATGCAGATATAGCTGACGCTGCTGCACTCGCTGCACTGCTTATGTTATTACAGTTAGAAGAAATGACGAGGCGCGAACGCAGTGCAGCAGCAGCAGTGGGAACTGGAAAAGAGAAATGATGAAACAACGATGGGTTGTATGTGTGTGTAATGAAATGTGCTCTGCTGTCGCTTTGTTGGGCGCGGGCTATCGCGATTTAGTAGTAGCCTAACGCGGCTTACACAGATATAACCAACGTATCAAGACTTAAGCTCCCACACTAAATATAAGACTGTATACACAGCGTATATACAGCTATATACCCCAGCTATATAGCTTGTATATTATCAAAAGCGTTATATCTTCGCTCTGCCGAGTTGTGATGGCCTTATAACTTATTTGAAAATGCGACGAGTTGCACTTCGTCATTTCACGGTCGTCCGAGTTTTTATACTTCAAAAAAGCGCAAAAAAGTACAAACTAAACGTTTTAAAAAGGAGTTTAGATCTAATAGCTGTAAAACTATTAGCCTACATGAAGGAATTAGCGTGTAAATGTTGCTATTGCACGAAATGTCTTTAGATGTGGCATCTAATTTCAACTCAGATGAAAAAGGAATATACACATACTATTTGTTATCTCAAATTATCAATTAAATAGCCTGGCGACTGCTTGTACGTACAAATGTACAAGCGCTTAAAATGTACCAATATTGTACGCAAGTCATCCTCTGCGTCTTGTCGAATGTTGGAAATTGTAAGAAAGCCTTCGCCATGTATCATCCCTAGCTATAGGTATATTTACATGTATACCATTGTACATACAAATTTAACTGTTATCCCTGAGGTATATTTATATACGAAGGTCCTTAAAGAATATATAGTATAGGGGGTAGGGTATAGGGTAGAGGGTAGGGTATTAGGGTAGAATTCAGAGGGTTTATTGTGCACAAAAAAGTCCAATATGTTTGTTGGTATACGTTTTTTCCCTGCTTAACTAATCGTCACCAAATTTTTTACGAAATTCTAGCATAATTTAGCGGAGGTCACCGTCGTATTTTCAGTTTGTTTTTATGACAGTTACTTTATTTCATTTGCGTACTGGTTATCTAGTAGGTTGCCGAATCCTAGTAGGTGAAATTCTTGTTGCTTTTATTTGCATAACCTCGTTTCTGTCAACAAATTTAGTTACCAGAATGAATGTTATCAATAAGTCGTTAGACTAAAATATAGTTTTACCAAACCAACTACGCTATTTCATTTTTTTGAGAAATGAACTTTATAAACTAGTTTATTTTGAGATTATTGTTGCAAAATATTCTGAATACGTTAAAAATATGTTATCTTAAAAAACGATCGAAATGCCTTACTTTCGTAAGCCATATTTTTCAGTAAGAAAACTATATATTTAGTGGTTAAACTATTTCAAATTTGGATTCGGATTTACTCTCACTCATGATAACCGTGATTATGATAATCGTGGTAAAAGTAATCATGTGATCAGTCGATTATGTAATGATAAATTAATCTATTTATCGGGCATTAAAAATAACATGTTAAATTAAATTATGATGAATTACGCATCATTCAAATATTTTATGTAATATAGTTAACTATGGGGATTAAATAATAAATAACATTTAAAAAAAGCAAGGTTTCCAATTAATTAAATCGGGTCAAGGTAATAGATAAGAATCTTTTAACCAGATAAGACCCAAGATAAGAATATTATCTTACAACTAGATAACGAGTCTTTATCTGTTTGCTTGCCGAATAGTGAAAGTCTTGTCGCTTTTATTTGCATACCTTTGTTTCTGTCAACAAAACCAGTTGCTAGAATGAATGATATCAATTAGTCCTCAGACCAAAATATAGTTTTAACTAACAACTAATTTATATCACCTATTTGACAAATGAACTTTATAAACTAGTTAATTTCAAGATTATTAATGAAAAAATATTCTAAATTAGTTAATAATATGTTATCTTAAAAAGCGAACGAAATGCTTTACTTTCGTTAGCCATGTTTTTTCAATAAGGAAACTATATATGTAGGGGTGAAACTTCAATATCAAATATTGAGGGTATAACTATGACATCCGTGAATAAAACAAGTCATGTGATCACTTGATAATAAAATGATATCATATTATGATGATATTATATCATTATATCATTGATCATTGATATAGCTTCTCAATGTATCAGATATTTAGAAATTAATGATGAATGACAGAAAATTCCAATTAACATTAAAAAATAAATACGGCGAGATTTTATAAATAAAAAGTAATATAATACGAGTTGCGATTTAAAAAATCGGAACATGGTAATAGATATTAACTTTAATAGCACAATAAAGGAAAATAACAAAATAAAATTAATACGAGAATGGCCCTAGTGCAAAATTCTGGAATTAAACAAGTGTAACAAACCAAAAACGTATAAGTATTTTGAACGGATTTTCATATTTTTGATAGTAATAAAGTTAGTAATAAAGTTGTTGTAAGTAATAAAGCTTGAAAAAAATTCATCCAGCTATTTGTTAGACAACCCATCATAGTTTTATTACGATCATTTTACTTCATTTTGCCTCGCAATTTTCATGTCTTCCAGTCGACTTGTCATGGAATATAAATTATGTGGATAAATAAATTTGGTTTCATAGCGATTAATCAAAAATCCCCGAAGGACATTACCGAAGGAATCTTGTGTGGATAAATAAATTTGGTTTCATAGCGATTAATAAAAAATCCCCGAAGGACATTACCGAAGGAATCTTGTTGTTGTTTATTTAACTTTTTTTTCCAATTTACTTGTCATTATTTTGTCAACCGTAGCAGCTACCCCCTCCTCCAATAAGCAAACTCATTGCCAGGGAAAAAAGACAAAATCCATAAACAGAAATTTCCCCATGCAATCATATAGACGAATGGGTTTTTCGTTTCACGAGGGGTCTAAACTTAGCTTAATCAGTCAATCTTAATGAAATTTATAATTTATTTAAATAGATCACATATTGCTTTATAATATTCTTGTTGAGGGATGTGGAAATACTTGGTAGGTATTTGTTAGTATTAAATTAAATAATCGAATTTTTCACGATTTTGTCGCTGAGGGGTCTACATTTTGTCCAGTGACCCTGAAACTTTCACACGATTTTTTATAGGCATTATAGAACACTCATGAACACCCCATTAAACATAATCCGCTGTGATTGAGCATTAAAAAAAAAATAGTGAAAAACGGAAAGTGGTTTCGTTGGATTTAACAGTTTATTCGTAGTGATTTTAGATAACTCGTACATGTAACGCGCTACATCCGTTTTCAGATTCAAGGTATGTTTATTCGTTTTAAACGCTTGTCCTTTGATATCGGTATCAACACCACACAAACTTTTAGTTTAAGATGGGTTTTGACACCGACAAAGTTGTGTTACCAGTTAGGTTCTCATCATGATTTACCACTTATTCTTAAATAGAGTATTTCCGAAGAAACGTGTTTACAGTAATCCAACTCGGGCCCATTGCTTGAAAGGCAACTATGCTCATTTGCTCATGGATGTGAAGGTCGTCTGCTAATCAAATGTCAGATGTGGATTAGCTCGTCGAATGCTCAAATCTATTGCCATGCCGGTTCGCCATGGTTATTAGTGCTGTGGCTCGGACCGAAATATGCGGGTTTTTGGCTAAATGGTAAAAAAATTGGTTTTACTACAAACCGGTTTCATTCGGTCTGGGTAGCCTCGAAAACGAGCTTGTCCGGGACTCCTGGTAAATACCCGGACCAAATAAAAAAATAAAAAAAAAATGGGCTGGAAAATAACCCGGGTCAAGATCGGGTCACAATAATATTTTTTTTTCAAGTTTATCAATAGTGGGGGAAAGACAGGCTTGGCATCACCGCGGTTACTTGGGTACCGCGGTAGTACCGCAGGGGTTCACCGCGGTTCAGTAAAAAAAAAGTACCGTACCGCAGTAACGCGGTAAACGAGCTGGTCATCTAGCGGACAAATTTTGAGACCTTTTAAGCCAAAATTTTAGGAAATTTTTTTTTCGTCCCAATATAGAAGCAAATTGCCTGATAAAAACTTTGAAAAATGTTTTACACTCAGGTTTTATAATCATAAATGAAGAAATGAAGAAAGAGTTTTGAAAGTACCGGGGACCGCGGTACTTTAATCGGTACCGCTCTTTTGAAAAAAAAAATACCGCAATACCGGGACAGTGGTATATTTTTAAAGTACCGCTTCCAAGCCTGGGGAAAGATAGCATTAGACCCTAAAATTTGAGCAACATAATTTTTAATAAATGAAATTGAAACAAATGAACAAACAAACAAATTTTAACAAATGAATCGAGTTAACAAACAAACCAAGTTTTCAAATATCGCCACTAGACGATAAATTGGCTCCCGTGGGTCCACTTGAGAACAGAGCAATATGAGAGGAAGGGAACCCAAATTAGCTTAAAAAAAAGCCCAAACCTTTCGGCTTCATTAAATCATAGCCTACTCTGTTTAAGGAAGCCGAAAGGATCAGGCTTATTCTTAAAGCCGTTTTAGCTTCCCTTCCTCTATTTGGGCCCCGGCCAGGTAACCTGACGCTAGATGTGGGCTTGAACCACCAGCCCACCGGTTTCCGGCTAAATCTACTCTGCGCGCAGCCCAAAATGATGTTCAGGTCAAATTCTATCGATGCACATCAGTGTTCCTCTGAGCTTCCCCTATGTAGGGGAGAGTGGGGCGAATGGCACTCCTTTTTTTTTAAACGGCTGGCATTCCCGTATTTTTTAACCGAATTACTTCGTTTTGGTCTCATAAAAAAGAGAAAAAAATTAAACTTCCTACTGTATTTTTTCCAAACTCATGCAACATTACAGGAAAAAGTTATTTAAGATTTAGAAAATAAAAAAAAGTTGGCAAATCGCCCCATGCGTGGGGCGGATTGCCCATACTAGTGGGGTATTTTGGCCCCTGCATTTCTTATGGAAAATAAACCTCCTAGCTATACCTATCAGTAAACTCAAATTTTTATGAAATATTGATAAATAAATGACTAGAAAGATATAAATACAATTAATATTGTCTTATTAATAGTTATTATGAAAAAAAAAATAAAAACCAAAATTTTTTGAGTGGCTGTACCAATTTTAATAGGGCAAATTGCCCCTACGTTGCAACGCCATCTCGCCCCGAACAAGGGGGGTCCATAAAAATCATGAAATATCTGTACTTTATATTTATATAATAATTATAAAAAAATAATGGTTAAGAAGCCAAGATAACATTAAATCTTTTTACAATTTTTTTTTAATTTTTAAATTGATTATTATAGTCAATAATTCTTTGGTAAATCGAGTACGGGCAACACGATTTTTCGATCCAAAATTTATTTTATTTTACATTCAAGAACTAGTTGACATATTTCGACAATTTTTTTTTTCAAAAGATGCGGCTTTTTACATTTTATGTCCTTGAATTTTTTCAAGTTGCTAGTGCAATTGAGTAACACACAAAATCAATTTGTGCGTTTTGCCCCACAGCCATTTCGCCCCACTCTCCCCTAGTGCGAGTGTCTTCCATGAATTGCAGTTGCGCTCCCTCTCTGAGTCAAATATGATTGTTGTCTGTGGAGTCTTGATTGGAACCAAAACATGAATATCCCCAGATTTATACTGAAAATGAATTGGGAATTGAGTGTGGCCTGGCTGAGATTGAAGTGACCCTGGGGGGGGATGTTGGTTTTATTCTACTCTATATTCATTGAGTTTCCATAGTGTAGTGGTTGAAAAGCATGCCAAGTGTTAAGTTTTTTTTAAGTGTTGGCATGCATTTTAACACTTTTTCAGTGTTTTTTGGGCCAAACTGCATTAGAAGACATGTAAACAACTCAGGGTACTGCTACAATCAAGCCAAGTCTGCTGCAAGTTTCGGCTATCCCCCGCCATGGTGCGCACTAGTCGACTAGTCGCACGACTTTTGGCTAGTGCGGATACCAAGTAATCTTAAAAAGGTCTATACCCCCGAGAGGCGATCGGCCTCCTAACCTAGCGAACCTGGTGGAGAATCTTGGGACTCTTCACTAAACTCCCGCCGGTTTTGGGGATAGCCGAAAGTGTACCTTTCCTCTTATATCGTGCTGAAACATTTGGAGGGTACAGTAGCTGGTCTTTTTCTGCAACATAACACTCATACTGGCAATGTTAGCAATCCAACTGAAAGATAGATATTGTAATCATAGTATAAGGATTGGCTATCAGTCTCCCTAGTTCTTGGCTAAAATAGTTCATTCACCCCTTGTCGATTTATTGCCCACGCTAACCTAGATTCAGGTCATTCGCGCCTGCTATTTTTCTCTCACCTTATGTGACTTCGCCCTTGATGACCTCGTTTGACCCTACTCTTGTCCCGTATAAAAATTCCAAGAATTTTATGACCGCGTTTGACCCTACTCTTGTGCCGTATAAAAAGCTTGAGAATTCTTCCATTCGTCAGCAGTTTGCGAGCGGTTGACATGCGAGTCAGTTCCAAGCTGCTCACCCGACTTGATCCTCAGTCTTTCGGGTTCCTTCTTTTCCATGTATTATTTGTACTTTATTTTTGTCCGGCTCATGCTAGAGAAGTTCCACACTTCGCATGTAGTCCCGCAAAATTATGTTTAAAGAAATACAGAAACTATTCACCCTCGAACGGCTCGAAACCTTATAATAGTGTCCTTTCTTAAAGAAGCACAAACAGAATAGAATCCATGACATTTGAAACCTCCAGTAATGAGGTAAAAATATCCAAGGAATGAATAAAGTTGGAAAAACTGAACCAAACAAACATCAACTTTGGTTGTTGCGCCCCTGGGTGGGCTTGAACCACCAGCCTTCCGGTTAACAGCCGAACGCGCTAGCCAATTGCGCCACAGAGGCATGTTTACTACCTTGTCCCATGACATTAATGTCCTATCGGAAAAGAATACAATTTTAAGTGACCCTCGGGGGGATTTGGGTTTTATTCTACTCTAAATTTGAGTTCCATAGTGTATCTAAATTGAGTTTCCATAGTGTAGTGGTTATCACGTCGGCTTTACACGCTGAAGGTCCTTAGTTCGACCCTGGGTGGAAACATATAGTTACTTTTAGAATAATGTAATAGTTTAATTAGTGAATATTTGCAGATTTTATAATAGGTCCGTATTCCGAACGTCTACTTCAAGAAATCCTGGACTTGACTCAGTCGTTTTTTTCTAGCTAGTTACATGTCACTCAAACTCCAGTTCAGTTTCAAGTGTAAGCATTAAGCGTTTGATATACAACCCCTGTTATCAAAAGTGAACAAAAGAAGCCCAAGTCTGCTAAGTTGCATTCACAATTCACATGGGAATTAAAGCAATAGTACAGAATCCAGTGAAATGAATTGGCACGGCACCAGTGGAGGAATTTTTGGCATAGCACAGGGTGGCAGGAAGCTTAAAACCCATTGTACGGCTACCCGATGTGCGGAACTTCCAGCCACCTGATGCTATGTTACAAACCAATCTGTCAAATTGCATTGCGAAACAATTATCCGTGACATTAAGTTGGTACCAGTGTAAAGGCACCTTTAATGGCCTATTGATTTTTTGGGGGGTTGTTTAAAGCTATACACTCTAGTTTGGTGAGACTGGTGGGTCATCCAAAAAGTGTGCGAGTCAGAGATGGCCAAAGATTGGCCTTTGCAGCGATACGCGAAAAAACCAACTAAATCTACTCTGCGCGCAGCCCAAAATGATGTTCAGGTCAAATTCTATCGATGCACATCAGTGTTCCTCTGAGCATCCCCTGTGTAGTGCGAGTGTTTTCCATGAATTGCAGTTGCGCTCCCTCTCTGAGTCAAATATAATTGTTGTCTGTGGTGTCTTGATTGGAACCAAAACATGAATATCCCCAGATTTATACTGAAAATGAATTGGGAATTGAGTGTGGCCTGGCTAGCTCAGTTGGTAGAGCATGAGACTCTTAAACTCAGGGTCGGGGGTTCGAGCCCCCCGTTGGGCGCACTGTGTTTGCCAGAATGGGTTTTGACATCTAATATGAGTCGCCATACTTTATTTATGGGACACAGCAGAGAAATATATTGCTAAATATATGTCGTTTCCATAGTGTAGTGGTTATCACATCGGCCTAACACGCTGAAGGTACTCAGTTCATTCCTGGGTGGAAACAAGGGATGAATTCCATGTTTTACTACAATTTTTTTCTATGTACTTGAAGAGAAACATTCGTGCAACCTGTAGGAGGATCATTCTCCTTACAATTGAATCTGGCGATGTGAAAAAAACACTCACACTGTATCCTAAAGAAGACATTAATACGTAGGATAGAAACCATTTATGCTGAAACCACGATATAATAGGAAAGGTACACTCTCACGCTATCCCAGGCTCTCGGAACAAACAGTGGGTGTTTAGTAAAGGGTCCCAAGTTTTCCCACCAGTTTCGCTAGGTTAGGAGGCCGATCGCCTCTCGGGGGTATAGTAAAAAAAGGGGTTTTTCGTTCGTAATTTAGAAAATTGCCAATAAATTTGTCCAGAAATTGAATGAATTGAAACTTTATTTAATTCCCTATCCTAAGATACCAAATTCATCTAGTTTAGGCAATTTTTTTCTTTGTTAAATTTTCGAATGAAATTCTAAATTTCTTGAAAATTGCGCCTTTCGCAACATTGCCTATTTCTCAATATGGCGGTTTTTTTCTCGAAAACCAGTTATTTTGTGGTAGGACGTGTTTTAATTTTCCGGTTGAGATTAAATATGGTCAAAAATAAAGTTTTTTTTTACAAGATGTTTTTATCACTGGTAGAGAGAAGACATGCGTGATATTGACAAACAGGCAATGTTGCGAGAGGCGCAATTTTCGAAGAATTCCAATTTTTATAATCATAAATTTGACAAAGAAAAAATTGCTTAAACAACATAAATTTTGTATTTTAGGATAGGGAATTAAATAAATTTTTAATTCATTAAATTTCTGGACAAATTGTTTGGTAATTTTATAAATTATAAACGAAAAACCCCAATTTTTACTATACCCCCGAGAGGCGATCGGCCTCCTAACCTAGCGAACCTGGTGGGGAATCTTGGGACTCTTCACTAAACTCCCGCCGGTCTTGGGGATAGCCGAGAGTGTACCTTTCCTCTTATATCGTGCTGAAACATTTGGAGGGTACAGTAGCTGGTCTTTTTCTGCAACATAACACTCATACTGGCAATGTTAGCAATCCAACTGAAAGATAGATATTGTAATCATAGTATAAGGATTGGCTATCAGTCTCCCTAGTTCTTGGCTAAAATAGTTCATTCACCCCTTGTCGATTTATTGCCCACGCTAACCTAGATTCAGGTCATTCGCGCCTGCTATTTTTCTCTCACCTTATGTGACTTCGCCCTTGATGACCTCGTTTGACCCTACTCTTGTCCCGTATAAAAATTCCAAGAATTTTATGACCGCGTTTGACCCTACTCTTGTGCCGTATAAAAAGCTTGAGAATTCTTCCATTCGTCAGCAGTTTGCGAGCGGTTGACATGCGAGTCAGTTCCAAGCTGCTCACCCGACTTGATCCTCAGTCTTTCGGGTTCCTTCTTTTCCATGTATTATTTGTACTTTATTTTTGTCCGGCTCATGCTAGAGAAGTTCCACACTTCGCATGTAGTCCCGCAAAATTATGTTTAAAGAAATACAGAAACTATTCACCCTCGAACGGCTCGAAACCTTATAATAGTGTCCTTTCTTAAAGAAGCACAAACAGAATAGAATCCATGACATTTGAAACCTCCAGTAATGAGGTAAAAATATCCAAGGAATGAATAAAGTTGGAAAAAACTGAACCAAACAAACATCAACTTTGGTTGTTGCGCCCCTGGGTGGGCTTGAACCACCAGCCTTCCGGTTAACAGCCGAACGCGCTAGCCAATTGCGCCACAGAGGCATGTTTACTACCTTGTCCCATGACATTAATGTCCTATCGGAAAAGAATACAATTTTAAGTGACCCTCGGGGGGATTTGGGTTTTATTCTACTCTAAATTTGAGTTCCATAGTGTATCTAAATTGAGTTTCCATAGTGTAGTGGTTATCACGTCGGCTTTACACGCTGAAGGTCCTTAGTTCGACCCTGGGTGGAAACATATAGTTACTTTTAGAATAATGTAATAGTTTAATTAGTGAATATTTGCAGATTTTATAATAGGTCCGTATTCCGAACGTCTACTTCAAGAAATCCTGGACTTGACTCAGTCGTTTTTTCTAGCTAGTTACATGTCACTCAAACTCCAGTTCAGTTTCAAGTGTAAGCATTAAGCGTTTGATATACAACCCCTGTTATCAAAAGTGAACAAAAGAAGCCCAAGTCTGCTAAGTTGCATTCACAATTCACATGGGAATTAAAGCAATAGTACAGAATCCAGTGAAATGAATTGGCACGGCACCAGTGGAGGAATTTTTGGCATAGCACAGGGTGGCAGGAAGCTTAAAACCCATTGTACGGCTACCCGATGTGCGGAACTTCCAGCCACCTGATGCTATGTTACAAACCAATCTGTCAAATTGCATTGCGAAACAATTATCCGTGACATTAAGTTGGTACCAGTGTAAAGGCACCTTTAATGGCCTATTGATTTTTTGGGGGGTTGTTTAAAGCTATACACTCTAGTTTGGTGAGACTGGTGGGTCATCCAAAAAAGTGTGCGAGTCAGAGATGGCCAAAGATTGGCCTTTGCAGCGATACGCGAAAAAACCAACTAAATCTACTCTGCGCGCAGCCCAAAATGATGTTCAGGTCAAATTCTATCGATGCACATCAGTGTTCCTCTGAGCATCCCCTGTGTAGTGCGAGTGTTTTCCATGAATTGCAGTTGCGCTCCCTCTCTGAGTCAAATATAATTGTTGTCTGTGGTGTCTTGATTGGAACCAAAACATGAATATCCCCAGATTTATACTGAAAATGAATTGGGAATTGAGTGTGGCCTGGCTAGCTCAGTTGGTAGAGCATGAGACTCTTAAACTCAGGGTCGGGGGTTCGAGCCCCCCGTTGGGCGCACTGTGTTTGCCAGAATGGGTTTTGACATCTAATATGAGTCGCCATACTTTATTTATGGGACACAGCAGAGAAATATATTGCTAAATATATGTCGTTTCCATAGTGTAGTGGTTATCACATCGGCCTAACACGCTGAAGGTACTCAGTTCATTCCTGGGTGGAAACAAGGGATGAATTCCATGTTTTACTACAATTTTTTCTATGTACTTGAAGAGAAACATTCGTGCAACCTGTAGGAGGATCATTCTCCTTACAATTGAATCTGGCGATGTGAAAAAACACTCACACTGTATCCTAAAGAAGACATTAATACGTAGGATAGAAACCATTTATGCTGAAACCACGATATAATAGGAAAGGTACACTCTCACGCTATCCCAGGCTCTCGGAACAAACAGTGGGTGTTTAGTAAAGGGTCCCAAGTTTTCCCACCAGTTTCGCTAGGTTAGGAGGCCGATCGCCTCTCGGGGGTATAGTAAAAAAAAGGGGTTTTTCGTTCGTAATTTAGAAAATTGCCAATAAATTTGTCCAGAAATTGAATGAATTGAAACTTTATTTAATTCCCTATCCTAAGATACCAAATTCATCTAGTTTAGGCAATTTTTTCTTTGTTAAATTTTCGAATGAAATTCTAAATTTCTTGAAAATTGCGCCTTTCGCAACATTGCCTATTTCTCAATATGGCGGTTTTTTTTCTCGAAAACCAGTTATTTTGTGGTAGGACGTGTTTTAATTTTCCGGTTGAGATTAAATATGGTCAAAAATAAAGTTTTTTTTTACAAGATGTTTTTATCACTGGTAGAGAGAAGACATGCGTGATATTGACAAACAGGCAATGTTGCGAGAGGCGCAATTTTCGAAGAATTCCAATTTTTATAATCATAAATTTGACAAAGAAAAAATTGCTTAAACAACATAAATTTTGTATTTTAGGATAGGGAATTAAATAAATTTTTAATTCATTAAATTTCTGGACAAATTGTTTGGTAATTTTATAAATTATAAACGAAAAACCCCAATTTTTACTATACCCCCGAGAGGCGATCGGCCTCCTAACCTAGCGAACCTGGTGGGGAATCTTGGGACTCTTCACTAAACTCCCGCCGGTCTTGGGGATAGCCGAGAGTGTACCTTTCCTCTTATATCGTGCTGAAACATTTGGAGGGTACAGTAGCTGGTCTTTTTCTGCAACATAACACTCATACTGGCAATGTTAGCAATCCAACTGAAAGATAGATATTGTAATCATAGTATAAGGATTGGCTATCAGTCTCCCTAGTTCTTGGCTAAAATAGTTCATTCACCCCTTGTCGATTTATTGCCCACGCTAACCTAGATTCAGGTCATTCGCGCCTGCTATTTTTCTCTCACCTTATGTGACTTCGCCCTTGATGACCTCGTTTGACCCTACTCTTGTCCCGTATAAAAATTCCAAGAATTTTATGACCGCGTTTGACCCTACTCTTGTGCCGTATAAAAAGCTTGAGAATTCTTCCATTCGTCAGCAGTTTGCGAGCGGTTGACATGCGAGTCAGTTCCAAGCTGCTCACCCGACTTGATCCTCAGTCTTTCGGGTTCCTTCTTTTCCATGTATTATTTGTACTTTATTTTTGTCCGGCTCATGCTAGAGAAGTTCCGCACTTCGCATGTAGTCCCGCAAAATTATGTTTAAAAAAATACAGAAACTATTCACCCTCGAACGGCTCGAAACCTTATAATAGTGTCCTTTCTTAAAGAAGCCCAAACAGAATAGAGTCCATGACATTTAAAACCTCCAGTAATAAGGTAAAAATATCCAAGGAATGAATAAAGTTGGAAAAACTGAACCAAACAAACATCAACATTGGTTGTTGCGCCCCTGGGTGGGCTTGAACCACCAGCCTTCCGGTTAACAGCCGAACGCGCTAGCCAATTCCGCCACAGAGGCATGTTTACTATCTTGTCCCATGACATTAATGCTATCGGGAAAAAATACAATTTTAAGTGACCCTGGGGGGGATTTTGGTTTTATTCTACTCTAAATTCATTGAGTTTCCATAGTGTAGTGGTTATCACGGCGGCTTTACACGCTGAAGGTCCACAGTTCGACCCTGGGTGGAAACATATAGTTACTTTTAGAATAATGTAATAGTTTAATTAGTGAATATTTGCAGATTTTGTAATAGGTCCGTATTCCGAACGTCTACTTCAACAAATCCTGGACTTGACTCAGTCGTTTTTCCTAGCTAGTTACATGTCACTCAAACTCCAGTTCAGTTTCAAGTGTAAGCATTAAGCGTTTGATATACAACCCCTGTTATCAAAAGTGAACAAAAGAAGCCCAAGTCTGCTAAGTTGCATTCACAATTCACATGGGAATTAAAGAAATAGTACAGAATCCAGTGAAATGAATCGGCACGGCACCAGTGGAGGAATTTTTGGCATAGCACAGGGTGGCAGGAAGCTTAAAACCCATTGTACGGCTACCCGATGTGCGGAACATCCAGCCACCTGATGCTATGTTACAAACCACTCTGTCAAATTGCATTGCGAAACAATTATCCGTGACATTAAGTTGGTACCAGTGTAAAGGCACCTTTAATGGCCTATTGATTTTTTGGGGGGTTGTTTAAAGCTATACACTCTAGTTTGGTGAGACTGGTGGGTCATCCAAAAAGTGTGCGAGTCAGAGATGGCCAAAGATTGGCCTTTGCAGCGATACGCGAAAAAAACCAACTAAATCTACTCTGCGCGCAGCCCAAAATGATGTTCAGGTCAAATTCTATCGATGCACATCAGTGTTCCTCTGAGCATCCCCTGTGTAGTGCGAGTGTCTTCCATGAATTGCAGTTGCGCTCCCTCTCTGAGTCAAATATAATTGTTGTCTGTGGTGTCTTGATTGGAACCAAAACATGAATATCCCCAGATTTATATTGAAAATGAATTGGGAATTGAGCGTGGCCTGGCTAGCTCAGTCGGTAGAGCATGAGACTCTTAATTTCAGGGTCGGGGGTTCGAGCCTTCCGTTGGGCGCACTGTGTTTGCCAGAATGGGTTTTGACATCTAATATGAGTCGCCATACTTTATTTATGGGAAACAGCAGAGAAATATATTGCTTAATATATGTCGTTTCCATAGTGTAGTGGTTATCACGTCGGCCTTAAACGCTGAAGGTACTCAGTTCAATCCTGGTTGGAAACAAGGGATGAATTCCATCTTTTACTACAATTTTTTCTATGTACTTGAAGAGAAACATTCGTGCAACCTGTAGGAGGATCATTCTCCTTACAATTGAATCTGGCGATGTGAAAAAAACACTCACACTGTATCCTAAAGAAGACATTAATACGTAGGATAGAAACCATTTATGCTGAAACCACGATATAATAGGAAAGGTACACTCTCACGCTATCCCAGGCTCTCGGAACAAACAGTGGGTGTTTAGTAAAGGGTCCCAAGTTTTCCCACCAGTTTCGCTAGGTTAGGAGGCCGATCGCCTCTCGGGGGTATAGTAAAAAAAGGGGTTTTTCGTTCGTAATTTAGAAAATTGCCAATAAATTTGTCCAGAAATTGAATGAATTGAAACTTTATTTAATTCCCTATCCTAAGATACCAAATTCATCTAGTTTAGGCAATTTTTTCTTTGTTAAATTTTCGAATGAAATTCTAAATTTCTTGAAAATTGCGCCTTTCGCAACATTGCCTATTTCTCAATATGGCGGTTTTTTTTCTCGAAAACCAGTTATTTTGTGGTAGGACGTGTTTTAATTTTCCGGTTGAGATTAAATATGGTCAAAAATAAAGTTTTTTTTTACAAGATGTTTTTATCACTGGTAGAGAGAAGACATGCGTGATATTGACAAACAGGCAATGTTGCGAGAGGCGCAATTTTCGAAAAATTCCAATTTTTATAATCATAAATTTGACAAAGAAAAAATTGCTTAATCAACATAAATTTTGTATTTTAGGATAGGGAATTAAATAAATTTTTAATTCATTAAATTTCTGGACAAATTGTTTGGTAATTTTATAAATTATAAACGAAAAACCCCCAATTTTTACTATACTCCCGAGAGGCGATCGGCCTCCTAACCTAGCGAACCTGGTGGGGAATCTTGGGACTCTTCACTAAACTCCCGCCGGTCTTGGGGATAGCCGGGGATACCTTTCCTCTTATATCGTGCTGAAACATTTGGAGGGTACAGTAGCTGGTCTTTTTCTGCAACATAACACTCATACTGGCAATGTTAGCAATCCAACTGAAAGATAAATATTGTAATCATAGTGTCCTTTCTTTAAGAAGCCCAAACAGAATAGAGTCCATGACATTTGAAACCTCCAGTAATAAGGTAAAAATATCCAAGGAATGAATAAAGTTGGAAAAAACTGAACCAAACAAACATCAACTTTGGTTGTTGCGCCCCTGGGTGGGCTTGAACCACCAGCCTTCCGGTTAACAGCCGAACGCGCTAGCCAATTGCGCCACAGAGGCATGTTTACTACCTTGTCCCATGACATTAATGTCCTATCGGAAAAGAATACAATTTTAAGTGACCCTGGGGGGGATTTGGGTTTTATTCTACTCTAAATTCATTGAGTTTCCATAGTGTAGTGGTTATCACGTCGGCTTTACACGCTGAAGGTCCTCAGTTCGACCCTGGTTTGAAACATATAGCTACTTTTAGAATAATGAAATAGTTTAATTAGTGAATATTTGCAGATTTTGTAATAGGTCCGTATTCCGAACGTCTACTTCAACAAATCCTGGACTTGACTCAGTCGTTTTTCCTAGCTAGTTACATGTCACTCAAACTCCAGTTCAGTTTCAAGTGTAAGCATTAAGCGTTTGATATACAACCCCTGTTATCAAAAGTGAACAAAAGAAGCCCAAGTCTTCTAAGTTGCATTCACAATTCACATGGGAATTAAAGCAATAGTACAGAATCCAGTGAAATGAATTGGCACGGCACCAGTGGAGGAATTTTTGGCATAGCACAGGGTGGCAGGAAGCTTAAAACCCATTGTACGGCTACCCGATGTGCGGAACTTCCAGCCACCTGATGCTATGTTACAAACCACTCTGTCAAATTGCATTGCGAAACAATTATCCGTGACATTAAGTTGGTACCAGTGTAAAGGCACCTTTAATGGCCTATTGATTTTTTGGGGGGTTGTTTAAAGCTATACACTCTAGTTTGGTGAGACTGGTGGGTCATCCAAAAAGTGTGCGAGTCAGAGATGGCCAAAGATTGGCCTTTGCAGCGATACGCGAAAAAACCAACTAAATCTACTCTGCGCGCAGCCCAAAATGATGTTCAGGTCAAATTCTAGGGTCAATCCGCGTCAACTCAACAAATCGGTGGCGCAAGCATCTCACTGATTTCGTTGAAATTTGCACAGTAGGTTACTAACTACTGTATAAATATTTCCTCCAAAGGAAATTAATTTATTTTAAGCCGTTCAAAAGTTATATTAGTTTTAATTTTGATTTTTCTGGTTTTTCCCGTGAGCCATTTTTTAAAATACAAAAATTAATTTAACGCCCAGTATTGTCCCCTTATTCAAAAAAACTTTCCGATAACTTCTATTTCATGAAGAAGTTTAATATCTTTAAATTTCATTTTTCATTTTGAAAAAATTCGATCAAAAACAGTAGTTAAGTAAAAAAAATGTAAAATAAATTGGTTGACTTCAAGGAGCGTTATAAAATAAAGCCTCCGACCGATTTTACTTTTTTTTTTTTAAATGAAAGATCTTTTTACGAACTATAGTCTGTTTAATTTTGAAACACTTGATATGTTTCGTTATGCTTAAACAATTGTTCAAACACAACCCCATTTTGTGATTTTTCTTCGGTTTCCCCCATGTTTTTCTTGGAAGGAGGAGGAGCTAACTCCTCATCACCATCGCGATATTTCTTAACACAATCCAAATATTCCAATTTTTATTCTATCCTTGACACCATTAATAAAACCGTTAATATGCAACGATTAACTATAAACAAAGTTCACATATTACTTTTATAAATAGTGAAGTGATGAACTGAGAAAATTAAATATTTTGCGAATTGGCGATGTTTACGGCAACAGCCGTTTGAAGGAAAAGGGCGAACCCCTTCTAAGAAAAACATGGGGGAAACCGAAGAAAAAACCACAAAACTGGGTTGTGTTTGAACGATTGTTTAAGCATAACGAAACATATCAAGTTTTTCAAAATTAAACAGACTATAATTAGTAAAAAGATCTTTCATTAAAAAAAAAAAGTAAAATCGGTCGGAGGCTTTATTTTATAACGCTCCTTGAAGTCAACCAATTTATTTTACATTTTTTTTACTTAACTACTGTTTTTGATCGAATTTTTTCAAAATGAAAAATGAACTTTAAAGATATTAAACTTCTTCATGAGATAGAAGTTAGCGGAAAGATTTTATGAATAAGGGGACAATACGGAGCGTAAAATTAGTTTTTGGACTTTAAAAAATGGCTCACGGGAAAACCAGAAATATCAAAATTAAAACTAATATAACTTTTGAACGGCTTAAAATAAATTAATTTCCTTTGGAGAAAATGTTCATACAGTAGTAAGCAATCTACTGTGCAAATTTCAACGAAATCGGTGAGATGCTTGCGCCACCGATTTGTTGAGTTGACGCGGATTGACCCTCTATCGATGCACATCAGTGTTCCTCTGAGCATCCCCTGTGTAGTGCGAGTGTCTTCCATGAATTGCAGTTGCGCTCCCTCTCTGAGTCAAATATAATTGTTGTCTGTGGTGTCTTGATTGGAACCAAAACATGAATATCCCCAGATTTATACTGAAAATGAATTGGGAATTGAGTGTGGCCTGGCTAGCTCAGTCGGTAGAGCATGAGACTCCTTATCTCAGGGTCGGGGTTTCGTGCCCCCCGTTGGGCGCACTGTGTTTGCCAGAATGGGTTTTGACATCTAATATGAGTCGCCATACTTTATTTATGGGACACAGCAGAGAAATATATTGCATAATACATGTCGTTTCCATAGTGTAGTGGTTATCACGTCGGCCTTACACGCTGAAGGTCCTCAGTTCAATCCTGGGTGGAAACAAGGGATAAATTCCATGTTTTACTACAATTTTTTCTATGTACTTGAAGAGAAACATTCGTGCAACCTGTAGGAGGATCATTCTCCTTACAATTGAATCTGGCGATGTGAAAAAACACTCACACTGTATCCTAAAGAAGACATTAATACGTAGGATAGAAACCATTTATGCTGAAACCACGATATAATAGGAAAGGTACACTCTCACGCTATCCCAGGCTCTCGGAACAAACAGTGGGTGTTTAGTAAAGGGTCCCAAGTTTTCCCACCAGTTTCGCTAGGTTAGGAGGCCGATCACCTCTCGGGGGTATAGTAAAAAAAAGGGGTTTTTTCGTTCGTAATTTAGAAAATTGCCAATAAATTTGTCCAGAAATTGAATGAATTGAAACTTTATTTAATTCCCTATCCTAAGATACCAAATTCATCTAGTTTAGGCAATTTTTTCTTTGTTAAATTTTCGAATGAAATTC